>JAYEVE010000426.1:0-51501 GCA_036346375.1 Guadua angustifolia | reverse complement strand
TCAACGAGTTTGGGAGGGAAAGCGGCCAGTCTTGCCGATCGACACCGAAAAGCTTGGCCCGGTAGTGCGGGTGAGCAAGTGGTAGCCACATGGCAGAAGATCGGTGGATGGATCTATCCTAGCCTTCTGCTGCGACCAAGTGATCCCAAGCGATGATGCCTCGGTGAGAAGATTGCCGCGTAAGGCCAAGTGCTATACTCGGTGGGTGGGGACCTGCTATCGCCCGAGCGAAGCGGAGTTCTCTTGAAGTGCATCACTCGGGAAGAGAGGCGACTTGCTCTCGATATCCATGGGCGTGTCTGGGAGCCACATGTCGTGCGAACATTGGTTGGCAAAGCGTTTACGCCAAGATTTTCTTGACCTCTGCCCTCTAGGATGCTTGCGGTGGTGAGGGCGTCTGGCTTGTCGGTTCTTCGCCCGAGCAAATCCACAAACCGGCCCAAGCTCGCAAACCATCCGCTCTCTTGGCGTTTGCGATGCAGAAGTTGGATATCTAGATCGTTCTGCGGAGCCCGAGGGCTTCACCCACCTCTTAAATCGCCATCGACAAGTTCACGAAGTGGGTTGAAAAAGCGCGGTCGGCGCCATCACGAGCCCTTTGCCGTCAAGTTTATCGTGGGATCTTTACTTTTGGAGTCGCTAACGCATCATCACGATACGCGGACTCGATTCACCGGTAGCGGCTTTCTTGGAGTTAGCTGAAGAAATGGGCACCAAGTGCATTTTGCTGGTGGCCCATCCCATGAGTAGTAATGGGCGGAGAGGCGTGCCAGCAGCTATTTCTGGAAAACCTCAAGATAAGGGCGTTGATCGACTCCTGGCGGTAGCGGTGAGCGGAGAACTCCGGCGGTCTTGTGGTCGCTCGTACCACACCTAAGCAGAACCCTTTGGTGAGGCGCCTTTCTTCACGGTGTGCAGGCGGTATTCTCCCCTCATTTGTCGCTCCGGTTCTCCTTAGCGATCTCGATGTTCAACGAAGAGGCCAAAGAAGACCTCCGGTGGGAAGAAGTTAACCTCTGGAGGAAATCGTGGCCGGGCGCCCTTGCGCCACTTCGATGTCAGCAAAAACCTCGGTGGTACCACGCACGGGTCTCAGAGAACATTGGCGATGGGCGACTGGTCTTCTTGTGAATTGAACGCATCTTAGGGTTATATTGTCTCCCGATGGGAGGCCCTTCAAGGTGGTCTCGATATCTCGACGGGCGGTCCGGTTGTACCCCGAGGATGGCGAAAAGCGGCGTCCTACAACATAGAGTTGTTCTTGGAAGTTCTATCCTGAAAAAATTGTAAGTGCCAGTGATTCATACTGGCCGACCATGAGGTAAGTCTCTCCAACAGGCGGTGGCGAGTGGTTAGCGGATATAAGTTGTTGCCTAAAAGCTTTTGCTTTATCATGATTGTCCTTTTATACCACAGGTGGCGGTGTTTTGCATGAATGTCAGCGGCCGTCGTTTACTAATTCCTTAGTGACCCTTGGCGACACTCGGCGTACTGTGTTTGTGAGCGAACAGAAGAGGTGAAAGTAGGTGCGGTGCTCAAGCAGCGCCTCGCCGCCTCAGGTTAGCTCCTGAAGCACGGCTGGTTGTCTGTGAGCACCATCGACCTAGCACCCCTCACAGGAAGCTTTGGCGCTTTGGCACCGCAAATGTAGTTCGGTTTCTGGAGGTCAGGAACTAGAAACCAAGCAGGGTGGACGGGGCATTCCATCTTTGGGACTTAGGATGTTAGGGCCTATCTTGCATAGGCCCTTCCTACAATCTACTTATCCCTCTGGTAGTGTGTACTGCATGGGTTATGCGTGAAAGTCTTGGATTGTTCTTATAAAGGTTCAGCATCATCTAGTCGCCCAGGCACTTGGGGTGATCATGGCCTTCGAAGGGTGGTGCCCAGGTGATCGCCCAGTAGCTTCGGGAGGTGAGTCGCCCAGGCTTCCGAAGGTGTTGGCGCTTTGAGGGCTGATCGCCCGGGCAGCTTGAGTACAGTGGTCAGCGGCATGCAAAACAAGATAAGTGCTTCATGCCGCATTTTGACCATTTCATATGTGCTTACACTAAGATAGGTCAAGCTACGTGTGATTGTCGCGAGTGTCAAAAATCAACGGCCCCTCATGATAAAAGAAAATGTGCTAAGTGTTAACGTCCGGTGTGGCCAAGTGATCGGGGTGTAAGTTAGGCAGGGTACTCAAACCACGGCTCGCTTGCGCCTCGGGTTGGCTCTCTCGACAAGCACGGCTGGTAAATCGCAAATCAATACATTGTCCTAAAACACTACGGAAACTTGTTGCCTGCGCCACGCTTCTGGCTGCACGTTTTCAAACGATCATCAGGGTCTAAGTTCCGGAAGAATTTGAACCAGCGACAATCGCGCGTAAATACCTGATGCTAAGACTAAGCTACGTTTTTGCATCTCTTGTCAGACTCAATGTCGTTTCTGCCTAAGTCCTGTGTGGCTTGCATGATCTCTACTTTTGTTATGACAAATGCCTATATTTCTTTGGCGGGACCGAGAACCTTGCCTAAAGCCAGGCGTTCCTCGGGCATTTCGGCTAATTTAAAGCGGCGCCTAACGGTTTAATCTAGCGAACTTCGATCATACAAAGCAGATAGGCATCGGTAGCGATGCTAGGAAATATCCATTTCCTTTGAATTACGCCTAAGTGTTCATGCATGCGAACGAGATCAACCAAAATAAGAACAAAAAAGAACAAAAAGAGCGCGGACCCTTCACTGCGTGCGTGTCGCCAAAAGTCGAAGTCGCCGCCATCGTCGCCTTCCACGGCGGTGTGAAGCGTCCATGACCATTTGCTCCACTGCGGCATCCGATACGTGTTCGCAAGTCACAGCGCCTCCACTGTAGCGTCTCGCCGATCTCGGATCACGCCGCCATTGGATCAAAAAGCGGCGTCGGGTAGCGCCAGCGAGCCAGCGTGTGAAGTCACGGACCATGATCGCGACCTCCGTCCCTCTCTGGCGGAAGCGGGCGGCGAGCGTGGCGGCCCGAGTGCCTCCGCGGCTGGTTGGTCGCGTGGGCAAGCCGCGAGCGAAATCCTCGGCCTGCGCGTTGGCGCCACCCAAGAACTCTAGGCACCTCTTCGTGCCTTTGAAGGCTTTCTTGAGCATGATCGCCCGGTTGTGCATGGCGGA
Source organism: Guadua angustifolia (assembly GCA_036346375.1). NCBI lineage: Eukaryota > Viridiplantae > Streptophyta > Magnoliopsida > Poales > Poaceae > Guadua > Guadua angustifolia. Next base: position 48,358 of record JAYEVE010000426.1, on the reverse strand, counting down.
AGGACTCGGCTACGAGTTCTTGCAGACCGCCTCGGTCCTCTCCGCCGTTTCTTGGTTCTCTCCGCCCGCTTCTTGCATAAGCGGCGTGTTAACCCTCTCTGCGCCAACTCCGCTCCGCCCTCTCTCCCGCTCGGCTCGCCGCTCACGAGGCCAATTCTTGGCCGTCTGCGCCATGCTGTTGTTGTCGCGAGGCGGTGCCAGCAGCGTGTATGTCCCGAGCTTCGGTGAAGAGCTCAGCTTCGGCAAGCCGAAGCGATGGCGGTGTGAGGGCAAGCGTCTGGAAACACGAGAGCAGTGCGCCTTCTTGACCCTTTCTCTGGCCGGCGGCGGAACGCAGGCGAGCTTCCTCGCCTCGATGGAGTCTTTGAGGCGTCTGCGCCCTTAAGCGTCGTCTGAGGCCACCCTTGGCGGCACCCTCAAGCTAAGGAGGCCATCGAGGCGTGAGACCCTGCCGGTGGCGGTGGTCGAGCTCCGTGGCGAGGATGTTGGCCGTGGTCGTTGGGGCGGCACATGGAGAAGTGTCGGCGAAAACACGGGCTTTCGCCGCTTGAAGCAGCGGCGGCGGAAGAGAATCCACCAGTTAGAAGCGGTCTCATCGCCGCCCTTAATGGAAGATCGCCCGCTTGTCGGGGTGGCGGCGAAGTCGATGCGCGGCGGACCCTCTTAAGGTCCGAGCCGTGGCGTCCGGGAACAATTAGCCGTTGCCGCGGCGTCGTCATTTGGCGGTGGTCGTGTCCTGATCACCGTGGTAGTGAAATTTTGCACCACTGGCGAGCCGTGGAGTCCATCGGCGAGAGCTGCACGGACGACCAGCAGCTCCGCGTGCTCCAAATCGGCGGCCGGCGGCCGCCGCGAAAAAACTCGATCGCTTGGGCAAAATTGCGTGTGGCGGCGAGCCACTGCTAAGCAATGGCTCCTACAAGTTTCCACGCTGGCAAAGACAAAGAATGGTCATGCTTAGGTTGGTGAGGCCGCGAAAAGAAGCATGTCGCGAAAAAAGCTAAGCGAACTTACGTCACGCCACGCGTCGCGTCAGCGTCGTCGTCGCCGTATATTGCCATGCAAGTGCGAATGGCGTCGATGAAGAGGCTTGATCCTCGGGACATGAAGTCCGGGCCTGACCCACCCGATTAACGGCGGCCGCCATGATCTGTGGCGAAGCGCCATCCATTCGAGGAGCTCTGCCGTCTCCTCGGCCGTGATTCAATTCTCGGAGGCCTCCGCTACTCCGTGAGCACCTCTAAGGCATTGATTCGGCGTATCATCGTTGATGTATAGTCAATCATTGCGCCATGCTTTCCAATTGGACTTGGTTTGGAAGGCAATGTGGCGGAAGGCCATCCGTCGGCGGAAATAGCGACTCCCACTACTTCATTGTGCGTGGGGTAGTGAGATGAAAAAATGGCGAAAGATAGGAGATTACATCACCCCCATAAACATTTCCCAGAGGTGTGCGAAGATGGAGAGGAAGACAATGGAGTTGGGGGTGAGGTGAAGATGGTGGATCCCATAGAAATGAAGGACGGTAAGAAAGAAATCGGAAAATGGCGGGAGCAAGCCCGCCATCATTGCCCAGGTATGGAGAAGGATCTCGTCGGAGAGGCATCGCGGCGTGGAGGTCCCCGCCCGGAAGCGAAAGGTGCCCTCCGGCGCGATGATGGCCATCCTCTTTACCGTGGCGGAGTCCGCAGTGGAAGCGGGGATGGAAGATGCCATGGAAGCGAAGAAGGCAAAAGGCTTTGAGCAATGAAGATGAAGAAGTGGGAGTTGAAATCGCAAAAAGCGAAGCGTAAAGCGCGATCTGGATGTGTCTATATATCGTCGCTTTGCACGCGGCGGTTCGCGAAGACAAAGATCGTGCGCCGTTTGGTCCCAAGAAAAAATGTGGATCTGAGGATGGGCAAAGCGTTCGTATCCTCATGAGTTGTGGCCCGCCAAAACGCACCGGCATTTAATGAAGGCCTTAATGAGTCAAGCTTATGCGCTCGAAGCGAGCCGAGGAACTCTTGTCGGCGTACTTGAGTACCCTCTCGCCGCACAAAAGTTGTCACGTGGCGCCGACGGCAGCGGGTGGCGAGGCGCCTGCTCGCCGGCGCCCGATCACGCGTGGCGGCTTTGGCAATCGAGCGGCGACGCGCCCGGCGAGTGTCGGCCGCGTGGCGCCCGGCGGCGGTGGCGAGGCGCCCTTTCGCCCGGCGCCCGATCACGTGGCGGCTTTGGCGATCGAGCGGCGACCGACGGCCGGCCGAGTCTTGCGACCGTGGCGCCCGGCAGCGAGTGGCGGGCATACTTTCGCCAGCGCCGATCCACGTGGCGTCTGGCGTCGAGCGGCGAAACGCAACCGTCGGCAATCTTAAGCCCACATAGCGTCGGCGGACGGTGGCGAGGGCATACTGCTGCGCCGGTGCCAGATCCGTGGCGGCAGCGATCGGCGGCGAACGGCGGCCGCCGGCAGTCTTTGGCCGCGTGGCGCCCGGCAGTAGGTGGGCGAGGCGCCTACTGCGGCGCCCGGCCGTGGCGGCTTTGGCGATCGAGCGGCGAGCTGCGGCTCGCCCGGCAGTCTTACACCGTGGCGCCCGGCGGCAGTGGCGAGGGCGACTGCCGCCCGCGCGCAAGCAAAAAAGGTGGTCGAGTAGCTTCACCTCGAAGCCTCCTTCTATCGTCATCGTGCAGACAGCGAGCTCTCTTGTGTCGAATCTATCAGCTGCGAGATTTACGCGCAGCCCATTCCTCGGCGCCTCTCACCTACCGTCAAAAAGAGTCACATCTGGGCGGACAGAAGCGAAGCCATCGTCGGCATTTAATGAGGCTGGAGGAGCAGGACAGCCACGGGAAGGAGTAATAAATGTATGAGGATCGACATGATGACCCCTTTACCTACTCAGTTAGCTTTGGCCTATATAAGGGCCTTATGGTGCATGGGAAAGAGGGTCGAGAGGTCGAAAAAATCAAGCATCCGAACAAGCAAGAGTTCTACAGGATAGCCTGAGGAAGAACTTGTAGCCTAAAAGCTTTGTACTAGCTTCAAACACTCTTTAAAAAAACAATCTAGCAGGAAGTAAGGCTATTACAGAGACAAGGGGGCTGAACACAGGTAAAATCTCGTCGTCATCCCTAGTTCATAGGCGCAGGAGTTCCTTGTCTTGAGGAGTCTCTAGGGTTTCCTCTCGTTAGGGTTAGCCAAGCTGCAAGGCGCCCTCCTATCGAACCAAAACACAGTGCAGTAGATTTCAAGCTGTCGGTAGGAATCGCCGATAGTTGTGAAGGCAAGGAGCTCGCCTATGCGGAGTGGGAAAGAGCTACCACGAGTAATCGAGGAAGGCTCAAGCGGGTGAAGCCGGCTTGAAGAAGTTCAAGCCAACTCAACGTAGAGTAGGGAAGACCGGCAAGTCTCCGAGACCACGGGATAATTCGTGTGTTCATCAATTGTGGTTTGCATTTTTATTCTCTTGAGAAAAGTTTCATTTCAAGCAAATTGAGTATCTTGTTTAATATCGAATTGTATTTTGTCTACTTGAGTAGTTTGGATAATTTAGTGATCACTAGAAGTGCTCGGTGTTAAAATTGTTAAAATTACAACTTGTGCTTAGTGATCTTACAAATTGAAATTCAAATAGAAATATTTTAGAAACCTCCTATTTAACCCCCCTCTAATCGGTTATCATTGATCCTACACTGCTGCAATCGAGAACAACCAACCGCCACGTAAGAACATAACTGCTTACCTCGAAATAGTCCGAACTTTGTAGCAGACTGGAAAAGACGTTAGGGTGAAAAAATGGTAGTAGTACAAAATAACGTCGCTGTACGTACGTGGATTATTACAGGAGTTTCCATAGAGGCGATTACGGCAAACCCGTGTCACATATATATTTTTTTTGATAAAGGAAGTATTTTATTGATTTCAAAAAAGTTACATCGAGAAGATCTGATTCCTTGAAACAGCTTATTATAACCCGTATAAACACACGACGCCCAAAAACCACAACAACACACACACTCTAGTGACTATTAATTCAAAAACTAAACCGTCACCCATGTGCCTGGGCAAAGAAATCCTTGACCACCTAGGACAGCCGCAGCGTAGCATCCACCATAATAGCCGTGTCACATATATATTTTGGATTTGGGCGCTCTAGCCAAAACGAACCCTATTTCAGCTAAAGACTTCCAAAACCGTCCACACCAGGGGTTGTTCAGTTGGGTCCTGGTCTGTCGGCTCTACAATTGATCGAGTAAGAGATGAGGATCGAGCTGAAGTCAGTTCTGAGGCATTGATTGAAGGATCGTTCAATCTAGGTTAGCAGGCTACTGGAAGGAAAAAAAATAGTTGTGATGATTGTGTACTGTCTAATGTTGGTGTTGGCTGGGGATAAGGTCTGGAGTTGTTGGCGTTTTGGTTGGTCCTGGGGGGTTCCAGATTTTGTGATAAGTAGGGATTGGTGAAGTTTATGTTTGTAGATTCAGTTAAGAGTTTTGTTTTGGTTGGTCTAGTCTGGCTGGGGATGTTGCCAGTTGCTTGTGCTCTGTTTTACTGCTTCATATGCCTGGTGGTAGGTGGTTCTTGCGGTGGTTGCTGGTGAGTTTTTTTGTATGAACTTTAACTGATATACTGGTTTCGGTAATGAAACTGGGACATCTGTTTTAGATGTCCTGTTGATCTAAAAAAACATCAAGAGTTGTTTGATTTGACGGCCAAAATTGCATATGGAAGCCAAAGCCGAAATTTGGCGCTAGCAAAACCGGATGGCCAAATCGGCCACCGAATTTTGCCAAAGTTTGGTAACAAAAACGAACTAGAGAGTCAAATATGAATAGAATCTTACCAAAATTTTGATACCAAAACCAAACGAAGAAGGGTAGATTTTGTCAAGGTTACGAAAACTTGGGCTTGGGCTCAGAAAACTTGGGCTCCTATGGGCACCCATACGCGAAATCTACAAGCGCACGCAACACACACGATCAAACGACTGGCGCGTTCTCTGTATAGATTGCCTGTGTGTAGGTACGAAAAATAAAATTGATAATGAAATATCAAGATCAAGTAATAAAAGAAAATTGTGCTATAAAATTAAACATCTATTTCTCCCGATTACAAAAGTTTTTATGGTTTCTTCTCCGGTATAAATTAAAACCAAATACATTATACGTAGCAATATATATTACCAATCTCAAAAATCAATCAATCATTTTTATCTCTCTTTACAATTTTTATTACCAGCTCACGAGCAGCCGAGCAGGCTCGGCTCGGCTCAGCCTTGACTCGGCGGCTCGGTGAATGGCGAGCCGAGCCAGGCTCGGTCGGCCTGAGCGAGCTTGGAAAACCGGCTCGGCTCGACTCGAGGTCGGCTCATGAGCCGACTCGATTATTTCGCCGAGCCAGCGCTAACTTGAAACAATCTCCTTTTGTTAGCGCCATCCCAAAGGTTCACAAATCTTTCACATCCACCGGTAGCAAATGTGTCATATCTGCGTATGTTAGATGAGGCCATTAAAGAAACTGAAAGTTAATTACTTCACTTAATTGACACTGCGAGAGATGAAGGAAAATTTACACTGGGTGGAATGAAATTGCATTGACAGGATAGATAAAATCCCTTCCATCCTCAGTTAATCGATGGCACTTGAAAGCATACCTGAATTGAACAAACAGGTAATGAAAAAGCATGTAGCTAAGTGCGAAAATGGGAAACAACTGAACATATGCAGATTAAGAAGCCAGCCACACAACAGTGCTAATACTGCTAGCTTAAGCAAAATGGCTATTCAGGGAAGCAGCTTTTCTTCTGCAGCTTGCATATGTACTTCTTACAGAGAGTAGACACGGATTGATTGAAGATTTGCTGGATTAAAACAAGCTACAAAAAAAGATAGATGCAACTAGAGTTCAAGATAGTGAAGCACAAGACAGTAGCAGCCTCCAGCCTGTGCGGGTGCGGTGTGCCTGAGCCCTAACGCCTCTTGCATTCTTCATAAACACTGAAGCACAAGCCTAAGCGCCTGGCGAGTGGCGAGTGGGGATTGCAGACGGATTGGGAAGAGGCTGAATGGGGAACTGGGAATCCTTGGCGGTTGCTAGGGCTTGGGCGCTTGGCTGATTGGGAAAGGCAGCGAGGTCACTCACGGAAAATGTCGCCGAATCGCCGAGAGTCGGGGCAGCGAGGGCGCCACGCCACTCCGGTCGGCGATCGCCACAAATCGCCGAGCCGAGGCAGGTCACGGGACTACTGAGGAGGATTAGGGCATAGGGGCGGGAAGAGCGTTTGCCACAGGTGGAAGTGGCGGCCATTGCCATTTGAGCCCTCGGTAGCCCAGCAGGGGCTGCCGCCGAGGCGGTTTGACTCATGGCCGGCTCGGTGGTCGAGCGGCCGCTCGGTGTTTTATGAGCCTAAAAAGCAGGCTCGGCTCGAGCTCGGTCCGAACCGAGCTGTCTGAGCAAAGAGGCTCGTAGAGCCGAGCCGAGCCGCGAGCATGAGCTAATTTTCGGCCCTACGGCCATGCCGTAGCGCCGCGTTGTGAAGTCCGCCTTCCTCGCCGCCCACTTCGTCGCGCATGCCATGGCCACGTGGTCAGTCGCCTCGGAGAAAGGAGCCATCGCCGCCACCCAGCTTTTGCACCTCTGCATCTTCCAGATCGCCACCGCCCTCGGCGCCGCACTCTTCTCCGCTTCGGCGGTGATCTGCTGCGCCGATAGTTCGCTGCTCTTCTCAGATGACTCTCTCGCCTTTGCCAGCCTACTCGTTTCCATACCTCTGACATACCTAGCCATCACTGACTTCACCAGCCATGATGCCAGAACCTATGAAGGTGAACCAGAAACACCGGTAGGCGCCGCTCGCCGTCTTGTACTCGTGTCGTTCCTCTCTCGCGGCGTTAATTTGGATCAACCCGTTTATCTCCAAGGGTATGCTAATGACTCTCTCATCGCCGACGGCGTCCCACCGGTGTCGCCGGGCGATCAGCAGCGGCGTCGTGCGCTTTGTTCACGTCAATTAGCCGTGGCGGGGTTCTGGCTTTTCTTTGAGCATCGCGCTGGCATCTTTTCGGCCTCGATTACTCTTGGCGCGGCACTTTCGGCCTCCTGCGCCTCGTGACCATGTCGTCGATGCATTACTTGTTGATCGATTAAATCGAGTCCGTGTTGGCGGCATGACATGAGAGATCTTGAATGAATTCTCTTGATTGATTACATGAAAAATGTATAACATATATAAGTACAAAAGGAATGATTGGCGACTATTAATTACTAGCAATAATCAGGGATTTTGCTATAATAATCAACCATATTTAGGGAGATATGGTGGTATCATCGAGGAAAGAATAATTAGCTATAATGATCAGTTATTATTGAAGATATGATAAAGGATTAGAAAAAACGAACCGTTGTCATCAACTACAAATTTATATTACAAATTTATATTAGTAGAGATGTACGTGGTCAAGGCAACTGAACTGGGCAAGGCTGCCGCACCGCCATGTTGAGAAACCGGCTCGTGTTGCGTCCTACCGTGTGGCGCGGCGGCGGCAGAAGGACGAGTCGCGGCTGACTAGGGCCACGGGCCACTGGCCAGCAGCTACGGACCTGTGCGTGCCGCGGCGGCGCCCCGCGCCGGAGGAAGGTGGCCCGCGGCGCGGCCTGGCGCTGGAACGAATCGAGCCGGTCTGCTCGGCCTTTACACGGAAATACAGACATGGGCCACGCGCGGGAGGCCGAGCGGAGGTCGCGGTGGGCAAAAGGCCTGCACATGTGGGCCGTGTTAGTTATGTGACCCATCTTTATAAAATTATAAGCCTCACGCACGCATCGACAAGATTTTTTTTTAATAATGCCTTTTTTATTCGAAATTTCAAAAATATACCACCGAAAAAAAAATCTCAGAAATATATCACGGACGACAGGGGCCTAAATAGAAAAATACAGGCTGACGAGAGGCCACGTCCCCTGACCTCGTGTCGCTGATCAAATAGCTACTGGGCCGGTATTAATGAAACGAAATGGCGGCAATCTTGTCGCCGTATGAAATGGCGACGGTAAATAATCGATGAATGGCTGGGTGACCGCACCTCTGTCGCCCGACCATATGGCGATACATAATTTACAAAAATATTAATTGATTAGATAATTTGTTTACATTTCATTGATTTAGAATTTACAAAAAAAATATGTCTAATCGTCCACAGATATTATAAGATATTGGGCGAGGGCAATTAGATGGAATTTTTTAAAATAATATATTTTGTTAAAATTTACTGAAATATTATGTCAAAAAAATTACTGAAATACCTATAGTCGCAATTCCAAATTGACATACATCTTTGTCTCAATAATCGCGGTTGTGTCGCGGATTAGAATGCGACTCAAATCACTCATGACCCGGCAAGCGTGGAAATCGTGGCCATAAGGGTTTCATGACCCAGTGGGACGATAGGATCAATCGAAAAATACGAGAAAAATCAAGAGCGACCTCATAGCGCGTGCTACTACTACGTATGGGCGAGATAGCGAGGCGTTGCCCGGCAGGAAGTTGCGAAAATCGGAAAAAGGCACTTTCATGACCATGAAACCACAATCGTGGCCACTTAGGGGTTTTCGTGGGGCAGCGGGACAAGCGGATCTGACCCAAAAATCTGGGAAAAATCAAGGAGACCTCATAGCGAGCTACCACTGCGTATGGTGAGATAATAGCGTTGCCCGGTAGGAAGTTCTGAAAATCGGAAAAGGCATTGCGACCATGAAACCACGAAATTCTGACGTCAAAAATTTTGAAATTTTTATGGAGGTTCTGATAAATCAGTGATATTACCATAAAAATTTGAAATAATTTTAAGATGTGAGAATTTTAAAATTCAAACAATACAACTGTCTGATAAAAGCGGCCGGCCGACAAGTTTGAGCAAGATGAAAAATGAAACAAACCACGTTAGAAAATTTGAAGGGCACATATCGCTGAAAGTTAGGATGATAAAATAAGCGATAGATTAGATTATATTAGAAGGGCATTACAAGCGGTGGCGAAATTGCTTGACGAACTAACTAGAAAGCAATGTTAGTCATGGTAAAACAAATGATCGTTCGACCTATCTGAGTACGGCCCGAATGATGTCCTACATTTTACGCATATTACATGTCCGTGTTAATTTTGCGATTTGTCCTCGGACACCGCTCGATCCCTACTATGAAAGAACTCTATGGGGATCGCGGTTCTCCCAAGCTATCGCCGAATGGGTGGCCTATCTTGTCGTCTCGGTGTATAAGACATAATTTTTGGTATTTTTATGTGGATTTACGCCTCCATATGGGCATGTCATCCGATTCGGTGTCCCCTATGTTAATACCACGGGTTCCGGTTGAGTCTGCATAGCGTCAAGGATTTGTTGCGTCTTTGCGGACCTCGGCATTTGCTTCCTTGTCCCTTCTTCTTCTTGAGAGGAGAATCCTTTTGCACCTCGGTGTGGTGGGTACATTAGCGAGAGCATGCGGAGCGCTTTGCTTGCTACATTTCGGCTCGCACTCCACTATATGGTGCGGGAGGTGTGTGTTGGGCTTATCCTTGGACAACGGAGCGTGCCCGCGATCAATGCAGATATGCCGCTTTGGTGCGTTGAATAACACCGTAGGCGTAATCGAGTCGGCTTTTACGGGCGGTAGTGGCACCACGGAGGGTTGCTCCCCGGTTATCCCATCGAGGAAGCATGAGATGTGGGTGAAATGCGTCTGGGTCCACCGGTTGAAATACCACACCATTCATCCTCGGCCATGGGGCGCAGGTAGAATCTCCGGTCGCTAGATCATCGTGGCGGTATCAACCACTTGCTGCGAGCCATGTTATAAGCGTCGGGGCTTTGGGTGGCCTGGAGGAGGTTTCTCCTTTGACTTGAGCAAATTCGCAAGTTTCCTTTTGAACTCACGTAATGCGATGGCTGGTTTAGAACTACTACTTTGCGAGTTAAACATGAGTATGTCGTATGAAACTCACCGATTGGTTGGCCCTTGCCCACCGCCCTAAGCTCAGTCGATCTAGAAAAGGACATATCTGGCGGCCTCTCCCACCGGGTGAAGTTCTCGGCGAAGCGGGGTAAGCGTCGTGGCGGTTGTAGAAATTCGTAATCACGTCGTTCGGCCGTCGATCCATTGGAAAAAGCAACACCGGTCCTTGTCTTTGAAAAAAGAAAAAACGATGCATGAGATGGTAGTGTTACCTGTGTTGTGTGGACACCGATGGGTTTACCTTGTAGGTGCGGCCTACTTGATGATGTGTGGCCGTCTCTCCATGGGTAGATGCATCATCTTCGCCGGTAGGTTCTTGATCGCATTGGGTCGAGAACAACTCCGTGAGAACCGGCGTCGGCGCTCTTGGCATCCGGATATTGAGGCGGGATGACTTCGCTTCTTTGAAGAAGCTGACGATAAAACGACATTGTGCCCTAATTTGTGTAGATTCAAGCGGCGTTTATTGGTGGTTTGGTTGTGTTTAGATGTCTCGCCTCGGCCTGTTTTATAGTGGTGGTGAGGGTTACTCAACACAATTCTGCACTTGTCCATTTTGATGGCTTTGGCATCATCGTGAAAAATTGCCTGACGTGTCACCCATCATTAAAAGGCGCACGACTGTCACCCTCTGTCAAAAGGTGCGATGTGTCACCCTCTGCGAAAACTGCCCGACGCGAAACCCGCGTGTTGTCGTTTGATCTGGCGGGGTCTGCGGCGTGTTGTCGTCTCGATCGATAAAGCTACTAGGTGTGTGACAAAGATACTAGGCGATGAAAGGATTAACTAAGTACATAAGATTTAAATTACAAAAATCACGAATGCAATTGTTAGTGCAACATAGTTCGAATGAGTAACTAAGTACATAATATACTACCAATAATAAAATCAAAATAAACTCTTTGTCGGCCTACGCTTGCAGGAGGCCTCCTCCTCGAACACAGTCATGATCGTCAAGCCATCGGCAGCAGGTGGGGCCTCTGCGACCTAGTGGGGCGTCGCGTACTTCGAGTTTGAGTAGGGTCTGCGTCGGTGGTGGCGCTCCGTACAAGCTGTGATGACCAGACCTCATCCGGGACGAGAACCTCGCTCTAGGGTCCTCGTAGTCCACAGGTGCAGGTCGTCACCCTCGTCCTCGTGGTCGTCGGGGAAGCGGTCGCAGTCTTGTGATGGCGTACTGCGAACTGTAGCAAATGAAGAATTGTTTAGAAACATTATGTCTGCGATTGTAAGGCGTAAGCAGATGCATCTCGGTACTCACCGAAGCGGCGTGCCCTCTCGCGACTGCGGGCGGGTAGCGTCTTGAAGATGTACTGCGTACCCCTGCCCCGCTAAGCGGCACGCCCATCTTTGCGTCGGTGAAGCACGCGTTATCCGGACAACTCGAGGGCGCGTGTCGGCGTCGAAACCTCCGATGTAATGGGTGACCTCTGTCTCGTCACCTCGACTCGGTGGTCGGCCGAGTATACAAGCCACGAAACTTCATTGTGGTGATGGAGCCGACATCACCTGCCAAGTGAATTGAATTGGTTAGCAAAATAAATTACGAATCATTAAGATTATATCGAATGTATGGCATAGCGTGCCAAAGTGTGTTGCCTTGCCGAGTCCATATGGGCGGTGCGTGTACGCCACCAGGAGCGTGTGTAGGAGGATCCACTACAGCAGAACACCCTTTAACAACGGATACATAGCAACACATGATTTTATGCGTTGCAAGTAAGAAGGTGGTAGCGCTTGCAAACCGTTGCAAGCATCATCCGTGAAACTAAGCAACCAGCAGCGTTTATCAATTGTTGCAAGAATCATCCGTAGATCCCTTTATTTTTAAGCATCATCGTAGAGCTAAGCGTCCAGCAGCGTTTATCAAGTGTTGCAAGAATCATCAAGTAGATCCTTTATTTTTTGCTAGATCCGTAGACTTTTTTTGGTAGGCATGAACCCTTTGTTTCCGTGTGTAGCAAAATTATTGCGATAGAAAGGAGAGCGGTGGGCTCGAACCCATGACCTATTATTTGAATGGCGCATAGCAGCTAACCAACAGTTTGTGAACCGTTTGCGTTTAGGATGTTAAGGGCTTCTCCAATAGCTTCTGAAAGAGGCGGTGATGTCGCCTAGAGGGGGTGAATAAGCGAATACAATTTTACAATTTAACATGTAGCGAAATAAAACACCCAAAGTTTTGATGCAGTTAATGTCAGGATTTTATCAGGATACTCGGTATAAATGTCAGGACTATCGGGTTTTAGGTTCGGACACTCGGATTGGAGACTTTGAATGGCGGGGTTTAGCAGGACTCTCGGACTTTACTCCGGATACTCGGTATGTCAGGACTATTCGGAGTAATTGTGCGGATGCTCGGGTTGGGAACCTCGAGATGAAATTTGAAATTTCTCCAACTTTTAAATAATCTACTTGAACACAAAGATGATAAACACTAGCGAGGAACCTAGATCAAGTAGATGCCTAGCGAAAACTCAATAATCAAATAGATCGGGCAATTTCAAGATTCAAAATCAAATACTAAAGCAAGAACAAAAGTAAGCAAGAATGAAAGGCAAACTTGGAGGCGATGATTTTTCACCGAAGTTCAGATCCTTGAGGGATCCTCGTCTCCGTTGGCGGCACCAAGCCGGGTCTCTTTCAACCCTTATCCTCCGGTGTTGCACTTTGCACTTTCATGGCGACCCGTCACCAAGACAGGGGTCTCTTTCAACCCGCTAGTTGCCGGTGTTGCACCTTGCACTCGCCGCTTTCACTTCTTTGATTCCTTCCCTTGCGGAGGCGGAATCGGCCTTCACAAACTTCCCGGCCAACCACACAAAGCCGGTGGCTCGTGGCGACCTCCTAGCCGTCTAGGAGTCCTCAACCTCAAGAGTAACAAATGCTCACGAAGAACAAGCTTGGAGATGAAATCAAGTGCTCAACAACTCGAATCACACTCAGCAGAGCACTACCCTCTCTCACACAACCCTTCACTCAAAGGGATCACTAAGATCTAGGGTTAGAGGGCTTTTTGGGAGCTTAAGATCACTAAGAATACACCTCAAAGCACCGAGGAACCAGGCCAAAAGCTCTCTTCTAGCGGCTACCCAAGAGGGGCTTTAAATAGCCATCCCAAAAACTAGCCGTTTGAGCTGCGCAAAAAGTCCGGATACTCGGACTATTTTACCAGAATGTCGGACTAAATGTCAGGATACTCGAAATCATCCAGGATACTCGGGTGACCTATAGAGACCCAACCGGATACTCGGGATTGGACTCAGCGACGACGAAAAAAGAGCATAACTTTTGATTAGGACTCGATTTAAGTGATTTTGGACTCTATTGAAAGCTAAGAACAAGAGCTACACAACCAACAAGGTCTCACTACCCAAATCTCAAAGGATAAATCCAGATTTCACCAAGAATATAAGAGAGACCTACAACTTTCACTTTCGGCACCACCAACACCACTCTCTTTCTCTAAATTTCACAAGGATGGATCACTTGAGCACTTGACACATCTAAAAGTCATTCAATGGAGCATCCTCTTAATAATCTGACAATCCTTAGACTCAAATTAAATCAAAGATAATACAAGTCTAGAAAGCAGTTACTTCTTAGTCTTCTCTCTTAACTCCGGTGCATGAAGACCTTCACCAAATGATTGATGACATTTTCGCCTTGTCCAACTTGACTCGATTCACCTCATGAGACTCTCGTCCTATCAACCTTGACTTGATCATCCTCTCCGACGATCTCCACGCCAAGTCGATCTTGACTTAGTCCTCAACTCTTGGTGACACCGCCGTCTTGTTGACCTCGGCTTAATGATCATCCTCCCAGATACCTTGGTCATCATACACACACGGGACCTAATTCTTTCCAAACCACTCATGAAAGACATTAGTCCAAAAAGCTCAATAGATATAAATAAATTGATATTTGTAAGCAATTAAGTACCACAAGTGTTTCATATGAAGAAGCATAACATAAATGGAAACACTTGACATAAGAAAAGTTCTCTACTAAGTGCATCATGATGAATATGTAATTGATCTATATGCACTAGAGAGATAATTGCCGATATGATGAATCAATTAAATCATGGCAAGGATCACAGTCTTTACTTTAAATGAAGCACATGATAGAATATACATGAATTGTACATGTGCAGATAATATTTGGAATAAGAGTAAATATGTGATCCAACTCTAGATTAAACTTCACTAAGAGAAGTGCATGAGAAGGTACATAACTAAGACATGCATGCACCAAGTCAATCTATAACAATGTGAAGTTTAACTCTAGTTAATACATGCACACTAAAAGCAAAGCACATAATGAACTCAAATGAATATATATGCACAAATAAATATGACATGAACCAATGTGCATATATATAATCAACATGCTACTTGGAGTTCACTATGCATTTGTATAAAAGGAATGCAATGACAAATATAGAAGGGATACCGAGATTGCATACCTTATCTTTGCTAACCATTCCACTTGATTTTCCTCTAAATAGATGAGACTAATACTCAACTTGGCAATAAACATGTTAGTCTCATAGCAATATAATCATATTAGAGGTTTGTCATTTGTTAAGCACTAAGTTAGGCATTTACACAATTATATAGATTGTCATTATATGCGTTTGTCATTAATCACCAAAATAACATAAGTGCCTAGATGCACTTTCACTTCCCCATCGGCTTCTCTACCCGTGGAAATGAGAAACGCAGCGTGAAATTTCTCCTCCATGACTTCCCCATCCGCTCGGTCTTTGTCTCGGAGAACAGCGGCAGTGCACCCAGCGCTGCGAGACCCAGAGAGGCCAAATCCCAGCGAATCGAACCCGAGCCGAGCCGAGCCCGTCGCCCGCGTTGCTCGAGACTCGCTCATCTGCTGAGTCTGCTGCGGCAGCCTGTGGAGGCGTTCATGGAGGCGAGGAGGGGCAGGCTCTCCATCGCCGACTTCTTGGCAGCCAGGCGATTCCGGCCTCCACCACCTCGGCGGTGGCTCCCGTCGCCCGCCGTCTCTCGCTCACAAACCTTCTCACAAACACGCCCATGCACCTCTAAGTGAAGGAGCTCTTCTCTGTCTGCGTCCTCCCCTCCCCTCCAGGGGTGGCGTGGGCGGAGATCCATCGAGACTTGGATTGTTGGTAGAAACCCTAGTCTCCTGCATTTACATTCTAGGTCCTTTCTTCACAATGACGAAAGAGTCCTCGCCTCTAGAAGAAAAGAAATCGGTATTCTCGCCTCTAGAAGATCTTCACAGCAGAGCGAAAAGAGTCCTCTTCCGAGTTGATTTACGTATCAAAAAGATCAAGTCGCCATGATACTTCCGGCAAGTATAAGCCTAGAACCGTTTGTGTTCGACTGCGTCAATCTGGAATTGTTCTTCTTGAAGTAGAGGGTTGGTTGAGCCAATTTAGTAAGATATTAATACAAGCAGACGAAATGTAAGTATGGCATTTAGGTTTACCATGATAATGGTCGATTGCTCCATTTACGTACCTTGCATTTGTGAAGTTTGCAATGAGCTTTAACATCTTTTAGATTCTTGAATAGTATGCATCTTGTTGGGATTGTGTTAAATTGGTTCTGGTAACATCTGTTTCCATCACACCGGAGTGATTTGGGCTTATTGTTGCCCTATTAGTGCGAAAATATTTGGTATGTAAAGTTCCACAATTGTTCTTTTGTTTCATATGGCACACAAATGTTGTCAAGAGTGGAGGATAGTGGTATGACCTATTGGTTGCTTTAAATTGAGCTTGCTATCGAATTGAGCATATTCTATTTATACATATGTTGAGTATACATATGTTGAGTTTATCACGATAGAGTGCATCACGCACACCATGGCTTGATCACCAAATCATATTACCACAAAGCTTGATATGATGCTTTCCTTCCTATTGTTGTTATGGGTGATGGCCTTGAAATTATCATCTTGCTCTTTTTTTTTGAGGCGTTATGCAAATAGGCCAATTGTTGAACTTGAGGTTGCTGACACGGAAGAAGTGAAGATAAGCTGAGCTGCGTCTTGCAAAATTTGTTCTTGTCGAGATGCTACTTCTCCCCTACTTCAACGAAGGTCCTACTAGCCAATTGGATAAAGCGGCGGTATTGAAACAATTCTATCTGTTGATAGGTTCTCTTGTACAAAAATGTCGCTCTTTACTCCACATGATTGAGAATTATTTGGTATTTATCCTATATCGTATGTTAGCCACGATTGTACTCACGAGCTTGCATTTTGCTATTGTTCTATTTATTCAATGCTACCAATTCGGAATTTCTATTTTCCGATTCCCATGCCCAATTGAATTTATTGTTGAGTGAGTCATTCTCTTGTGCATTTTTCTTTGCATGGCAAAAGCTCTTTTTTGATGTTATACATTTTTATAATTTCACAGGACATGGTTGCACGATAGGTTGGTATATCTGATTTTCAAAAACAAAATATCCTTTGTAAAAATTAGTATTTGCAAATTTTTCTCGATTCTAAAGAGATCCACTCGTAGAATCGATTGCATCGATAAGTTGGTACATCGATTTGTGAACATAAAGAGGGCGATAAGAAATCTACCCTTGGAATTATTACATGCAAGGACTTTGCTTCTTGTTGTTCTCTGCTTGTTAATATTAACCTAACTAAATTCTCTCTTGATGAATAAAAACTATAGGCGACATGAGGATAGAAAATTACTATCATCGAAAAAGAATAAATTAATGTAAAAATTATATTGGCGATAGTTGTGTTGAAACAAGAAAAAATTGTTCATCTCTGAAGTATAAACTAATGAGCTAACGTTCTTTGAATCAACATATGCTTGCAAAGGCAATTTTGATTGTTGAACTGTACCTGCAGATTTCTCTTTCTCTGTATGAAACATAATCAACCATTTATCCTTGTTTCATGCACTTTGCTCGTCTTTATTCTTGGAAGTGTAGCATTCGGTAGGAATCTTGTATATCCGTGCCATTTGTGGTTATTACCTTTTGTATCATTTGAATGTCAAAAGGATCGTCTCACGGATTATAGGAGCACATCTTGGAGGTCTCTCCCAAGCTTACGCCAATAAAGCTCTGAAATTACAGTAGCACCAACCGAACTTCGCCCTCCCATCACAACCCATGTGCACAAAAATTTTGGTTTGGAGTAGCGAGAACCGAATAAAGGAAGGAGTCGATAAACACGAAGGTGTGTCGGACTAGGAACGATGAACCGACTTCGGCAAGGAGTATGGCGAGTCGGAATAGAGAGTTGTAATTAGCGTCTTGTGTAATCACAATTCCTATAAATTGAGAAATAAAAGCTGAGAATAGGAGAGCGATTGAGTTGAGAATTCAGTTTGAGACTTGATCTAAATATCGAAGGATTTTTCTTCATTATTACCTTGTTTTGTCATTCTAATTTCTTCTCTTGAAATGGTTTACGTAGTGGAAAACTCTTTTCACGGTTGAACAGCATCTCTGATTAATCCATGCCTTCAGGTTGCATTGTGGCACTTTACTTTTGCCAAGTGCTACATCAAAGCGGTTTAAGGACAACCGGTTCCACTTATTTGGCAAATAATCATCATGAGTGTGCTCCGGCTTGTTTCATCCATCAATTGGGAATGAACTAGCGATGATGAGAGACTGGATCTGGGGAGATTTGTTGTGTTAAACTTATTCTCTGCATCGAGTCTGTTGAGTCGTGTTAGTTTTAGAGTTTGCGTCGGCGGAGTTTAGTTAATTAATCGGTGGTTGTGTCGGATTAGCAATAGTACTTTCGATCGAGTCGTTTTATCAATTGAAGTCAAGTTGGATCGTATCCGGTAGTCGAGATAAAGAGATTGCAATCTAGAGTTTGTTAAAAGAGTGCGTAACTAACTCAACTATGTTTTAGTTATAAGTATGAAGAAAATCGAGAAAAGGATCGAGGCGGTTTTGCATCATAAAAGAGCTTTCTCGTTTTCTCCACGATTTGAGAACCTTTTGTTCATTCTTGAAATCTTTGCCTCTGCTTTCGCAAGCGCTCTGCTTTGTTGTTTTTCGTTTTGGTGTTGTTGAGCGCAACATCGAGAGACCTGCACCATCTGAAGCTGAAGAATCCATGTCTTAGGGTTGCTTGTCTCAACGAGTTGGCGAGATGAGGGCGAGTATGCGACAAGGAGGCGAGTGCAGGTAGAACATTAATACATACAAATGCCAAGTAATAAATGAAGTTTTGCGGTTTTGAGATGCTTCTTTGCTTTGAGAATGTCTTGTGAAGCTTGCAAAGAGATCGGTGAAAGCTGCTCTCCCCTCAACGGCTTTGAAAAATTAGTTATTTGCATACACAGTCGCATGACGAGAGAGGCCAGGCGGCAAATCTGGTTATCGTGCATCGTTCCGCCAACAAAAGATTGCATCGATGGCGAGGAGATGATCCAACTTTGGGTTCGAGTTTGATCAACTCACCTCACAGGTCTTGGCCTTTGTAACATAAGGTGGAAAAAGCATGTGTAAAGATGTTGTTAGAGTAGGAAGATGATTGTGTTTGCTATATGAGATTCTAAATGTCTTATTGCATATCGTTATTACAATTATCTTGGATCTTTTTTGGTCCTGATTAGCGGTTCTGTTGTACTGGATAATATATTTGGATATGAATGGCGTATGAATTGTACGGATCTATCTTTAGTTGGTGTAATATGGATTTCACTTCATCAATTGCATTGAGAGAACATTCGATTCTTTGTAATATGGATTCTAGCAACTACTATCTTTTGAAATATTTACGACAACTAACGATGCAACTTATGGCGGTAAGGTTTGAGATGGCTAGAAAATCGAGACCGATTATTTGTGCTATGAAAATCCAAACCGAGTTATCACGATCGGTTTTAAATCAGATTGTAATAAAGGTATTATCATAATCAATTCTTTGTAAGAAATGATAGTTCCTCATCACTATCGGTTCTGGCAATTGAAGCATGCATTTAGTGTTGAAATAAGCTAAAATTTTCACGGAGGACTCTCATTTGCACTAATAACATGCCACACAAATTAGCATTGAGAATTCCGTCCGTGGCACATAGGAAAAATAATGGAAGTCAGCATATTCTATTTCGCTTTCATCTTGCGGCACTATCTGGCAATTAAAGCTAGCATTTGATAAGAACTCTCATTTGCATTGCTAACATGCCATAGAATTTCGCCGCATGAATTCATTCCGTGGCGCATACGAAATATAATGGAAGTCAGCATATTCTATTAAGCTTTCATCTTGTGGCACTATCTGACAATTGAAGCATGCATTTACTGATGAAATAAGCTAAAATTTTCACGGAGGACTCTCATTTGCACTAATAACATGCCACACAAATTCGCCGCAGGAATTCCGTCCGTGGCACATAGGAAAAATAATGGAAGTCAGTATATTCTATTTCGCTTTTATCTTGCGGCACTATCTGGCAATTCAAGCTAGCATTTGATATCGAATTGAGCTAAAAATTTGACGGAGAACTCTCATTTGCACTACTAACATGACACAGAATTTCGTCACAGGAATTCATTCTGTGGCGCATACGAAATATAATGGAAGTCAGCATATTCTATTAAGGTTTCATCTTGCGGAACTATCTGGCAATTGAAGCATGCATTTACTGTTGAAATAAGCTAAAATTTTCACGGAGGACTCTCATTTGCACTAATAACATGCCACACAAATTCACCGCAGGAATTTTGTCCGTGGCACATAGGAAAAATAATGGAAGTCGGTATATTCTATTTAGCTTTCATCTTGCGGCACTATCTAGCAATTCAAGCTAGCATTTGATATCGAATTGAGCTAAAAATTTCACGGAGAACTCTCATTTGCCTTTGCTAACATGCCGAGAATTTACGCATGCGAATTCATTACGTGGCGCATCTGAAATATAATGGAAGTCGGCATATTCTATTAAGTTTTCATCTTGCGGCACTATCTGGCAATTGAAGCATGCATTTACTGTTGAAATAAGCTAAAATTTTCACGGAGGACTCTCATTTGCACTAATAACATACCACACAAATTCGCCACAAGAATTCCATCCATGGCACGTAGGAAAAATAATAGAAGTCAGCATATTCTATTTCGCTTTCATCTTGTGGCACTATCTGGCAATTCAAGCTAGCATTTCATATCGGCCAGCTAAAAATTTGATAGAGAACTCTCATTTGCGCGATAACATGCCACGAAATTTATTTGCGAGAATTCATTACGTGGCGCATATCTGAAATATAATGGAAGTCGGCATATTCTATTAAGCTTTCATCTTGCGGCACTATCGGCAATTGAAACATGCATTTACTGTTGAAATAAGCTAAAATTTTCACGGAGGACTCTCATTTGCACTAATAACATGCCACACAAATTCGCCGCAGGAATTCCATCCGTGGCACATTGGAAAAATAATGGAAGTCATCATATTCTATTTCGCTTTCATCTTGCGGCACTATCTGGCAATTCAAGCTAGTATTTGCTATCGAATTGAGCTAAAAATTTCACGGTATGCAGTGCTATGGAGAATTCGTTAGTGGGTCAATCAGCGATGAGCAAAGGAAGAATGTGCCATAACTCATGCCCGAGGCGGTGCATGTGGTGGTATGTACCACGGCAAACACGATGGCATCCGCTATTGAGACTATGGGCATGAGCCTTCCTTACAGGTGTAAATAATATCTTGAAATTTTTCCTTGTTGCTTCTTAGGCAATAAAGTGTTTTTCCTTTTAAATCAATTCCCTTTGAGTTTGTGGATTAACTAAAAATTCTTATCAATTGTGCTCAGTGCTTTATTTACCAAAGTTCTTCAACTCTGCTGAAGACCCACTAAAGGTAGAGGAATCTTTGTCTTCTTTGGGAAGTATCTCTTAGAATTGTTAAAGATGGATTTGAAACCTAGAGACATTATCAGCGATAAGTCAACTGCGAAATGCAATGGTTATTGTCATGGCGCTTGGTGGATCTACTAATGATGTGCTACATTTGATTGCTATTGCCCGGTGGGTTATCTTCTTCTTGTTCATGCTCAGTTAGTCAGTTGCTTAGACAAATGCTTATTGCTTTCTTCTTTCAGTCATAGGTTTGCAATTAACTCTCGATGATTTTCAGAAGGTCAGCGACCAAGTTCCTTTCCTTGCGGACCTTAAGCCTAGTGGCAAATATGTCATGGAAGATCTGCATAAGGTAAATACTTGGTGCTAATACTTGGTGCTACAAAGATTTACTTGTTTTCACTTCGTTTTGATTTGACCACACATTTAATCCAGTTTGAAGTGAGTTGGGTTTTGGCTTTTCTATTCACTGGTTTTACTCATGTGCTTAGACACTTATGCTTTTGTGAAGCTTCAAGAAACTAACAAAGAGAGGAAATCCAGTGTTAACATTGAACCAAGTCGAAGTCTTTAAAAAAGCCACATGTTTGCTATACACTCTTGTTGAGATCATGTCCATACTCAACCATGTAGATAATCTATTTATATATTGACATTGCAGATTGGTGGGACACTGTTTGTAATTCATTATCTTTTAGAGCAAGGTTTTCTTGATGGGGATTGTATGGTGGTGAGTACAGTCAACAACCATTTATCATGTCTTGTAGGAGCTCCCTTTTGCTAGGTAATAACATGGCCTTTCTTCTTGCTCTTTAGTCCTTTGGGAAAACTCTAGTGAAAATGCTAAAATCTTCCCACCTTTATCTGAAGGGCAGGTATAGCTCAATCCTTAGTTCTTGACCTTATCTAAATCCTTGAATGCTAATATTTACACATGTTATTTGATGCTCGACAAATAATCGACCAACTGGACAATCCTATCAAATCAATGGCCATATACAAATACTTTATGGCAATCTTGCACTAGAAGGTTCGGTAGCCAAAATAAGCGGCAAGAGGGTTATTTTTCTCGGGTGCTTTTGTTCCTCATTTTCAATCCTTGAAGCCTTCATATAATGTGCACCTTTTAACTATTATGTGTCAAATGATAGGCCTGCGCTAGTTTTGGCGGTGAAGAATCGATGATTCTGACTATATCGAAAAAACCAGCTAGTTTCAAGGTAATGTGTTTGATTAACTTTCTAAGCTCGTAATTGAAGATGTAATTGGACACCTTTCACAATTGAAGCACGAAATACAAATTTTAGACAGTAAAGCATCATTGTATTCAATATCCAACTTTTGCTTAATATACAAGTCATGACCTTTGGACAAAAATAAGAAAGTGTAAAGCAAGTGGTGTGTATACACTAATGACGAGCATCTATCCTTACGCTCTTGGGAATCACAGACATCATGTTAGGCAACTATGGTATTCAAATTTGTTAGTGCCATTGGAAATTTCATTTGACAATTATCTGGCCTAGGTAGTAGGTTCCAATAGACCAATATATCATTTTCTTTTCTCCTATTTCAATCACGATGGCGGCTTGTTTTATTGAGTTATGCCAATATGTTTTGTTAGTAGCTTTTTCAGTAGATTGGTAATGGGTATACTAGTTCACTAGGGCAGGTCTTGTACTAGTTCATTAATTGATTTTGTGAATAGTAGTTCTAAAACATAATCAGTTGCAAGATCCTGAGAACCTAACCCCCATGAGAACTAATCCCCGAGCAATAGGATAGGCGAGGATTCTTCATGTTGTGTCATTGCCTATAAATATGCTCTCTGAGGAAAATGAAAGGTTTTGCGGTGAAAAGCAGTATTTTTCAAACCATGACAACTCACGAGGACTATCTCGTTTGTAACCAACAATCAACCCTAGGCTGATTCCATAAGTTGTTTATGGCATTTCACTTTAATGATAATGACCTTTGCTATTGCGACGGAGAATCGAGGAGGATACTCCATTTGGATATCACAGATAATTGAATAATGGGAGGATGGAAGGGTAGTTCTGTGTATATAGGTTGTCTTTCAGAGTCTAGCTTGTTGCATGCATCGTAGTGTATAGAGTAATGGGAATAATAACTTTGGTACCAAATGGTCAAGATCATGGTGGGGTGGAGTTTTGTAGGTGAAACATTTTCTGAAGGTTGGATGGTAGAAACTACCGTGTTGCTTTTGTTGTGAAGGTGGATACTTGGGTAAGGCTAGGGTGGATGGCGATTGATGACACCTTTGTAGCTTGTATTCACCTACATATTTCCTTTCTTCTCAAGTACTTGTTCCTAGGTGTAGTTTTAAATCTTCCTAGAATTACATCATTTGCATCCATGGTACTGTGTTGAGCAAGCGGTGGAACTCGCCATTTATGTCGGGGAGAATAGTGTAGTCACGGTGGTTTGTTATCTTTAGCATACACCCTAGTCCCCGATCGGATGTTAAATATTTATAGAATACCTACAATTCATGGGTCTTGCATATCCTTGCATACATACATTCCTTGTATTCTCTTGCCAACTGAATCTCACTCATAACCATCGACTTCCTTGGTGCTCTGCAAAGAACAAGAAGTCTCTCACAGCTCTTCTGTTTTTTGGAAGGATGAAGTTGGGTGAAAGATGGAAGAAGTCCCCTTACGTCTTACTCCCTTCTATGCCAATACTAACTTTCCTCTCTTTCAGTATGTTCTATCATGATACTTAACAGGGCATTGTTTTCCTAACTACTGCATTGAATTAAAGTATTCCAATTCCATTTGCAGATTGAAAAGACAACTATTTGATCCCATCGGATGAATAACAACGCTGGATTTTGTTTTATTTGACCACAAGGTGATGTTTCTAACTTTGCTTGTTTCATAATATATTTTTAATGTACTAATTCCTAAAGTTTTGTTTCTAATTCTCAAAGATATCTTCATACATGCCCTCTGTGATATATGCCAAATGTTATAAAATACATTGTATGGTGCAACAATAGATTCATTAACTAGTTCATAGGCGATTAATCTCTTTGTCTAATTAAATTTAAAGATGGAAAAACTTACATCCGTCCCTCAACCTTTAGTATATGTACATGTATATTAGTGCGAACAACACTTGTCTGAAAAACACCTATCACACATGTATTTGTAGAGAGCGATGCAGATTAGGTTCTTTTTCAAGCTGTTTGGGAAGTAGCTTTAGGTTCATTTTCACAGACCTAACAAGCTATTCTGAAGTAGCATCTAATTTAATTACTATCGATTATACCATAGCTGCAAGTAATATTATATCCACTTTAGTTTACACTTTGAAATACATATAAAGAGCTTCTTTTTATAATAGCTAGATAACATTGGCCATTTGGAGCTGCGATTCTTGGTGATACTATGAACTCGTTTAACATGAAGCAATTTATTACTTGTTCCATTGCTCAACTAGAAGATTCGATGAGGCATCGGTCATTCCGACCATTGAGAGCTATTCCACCAACAACACTAGCTCCAAATGCTCTATCTTTACCTTGCAAATGAGACAATTTCCTTTTACACTTCCTCTCGGTTTGAATATAGTACCTCGAAAATAATTAATGTTGGTTCGATTGACTTGCCACTGAATATTTTCATTCCATTTTGTTTTTAGTTTGGGACCCGGACATGACTAATTGAGGATGTGAGGGCTTCCATTAAAATTAGTGCTTTGCTTCTCATTTTCTTTGGATCAAGATCTGTCATGACTTTGATTTAAGAGGATTCCTTTGTATATATCTTGCTATCATAGCAAAAATGTTTGAACACAGATTATGTGATGAATTAATTTGTGGATGCTACTCTATAATGTGAATATTTGTTTTAATATAGTGAATTGTGCTTATTTCCTATGTGTGTGCCTTGGATTTTTACGGAAAAGTTTCAAATCGCATTAGCATCTGTACATATTTATTTGGCTCCAAATAAATATTAATTATTATTTTTCAATGGTTAATTTCTTTTAGCGCATATAAGCGTTGCCACAATTTGAATCTAAATGTTGCAACAAGCTTTAGAGGTAAGCTGCCCATGGGCGGCACAAACACATGTAAGCGTTCTTGTAGCCCATAAATATCCGTTGTAATTTAGCAGCGGTTATTAGTAGGGTTTTCAACGCATATATAAGCGTTGCAATAGCCCCTAACAGCGGCATAGGCAGCGCATAATTATGCGTTGGTATAGACCCTATAGCAACGCTTATATGGACTTTAACAGCGCATATATGTATTGCTAAGGGGGTCATTTTGTAGTGATCGGGTCGACCGTACCAAACGCGGTGAGTGCAGGGAGTGTACCACTCATGATGCTGCGCGATGCGTCCATGGTCGTGCTGGCGCGACCTCGGCGTAAACGTCCTCGAGGCTCCTCCCTCCTCGGCCAGGAACCATACGTGCGTGCGGGGTCGAGTGCGCTCTTCCTCTGTGCTGTGGGTAAGAAATAAATATAAGCGTTATTACATGGCATTACGGTAATAATTATAAAAACATCGATCTGAGGAACTTCTGGCGTGGAATTGCGGGTGGGGCGCCGCGATCGTCGTGCAAGGAACACTGTCGTAGGCCAAAGCTGTCTCATCATCGATGGGCGGCGTAGCCCTCGGCGTGAGCGTCGAACACGAGGAAGCGGGTGAACCGGTAGCCAGCGTCCGTGTGCAAAGGTGGGTAGCCACGCGTGACATGAGCCGGACCTCGGCGTCCGCGTCTGGCGTCCGACATCGTGGTCCTCGGTGAGGTGGTCGAACAGCGGCCGTGAAATGCGGGTAGGCTACCCGCTGACCACATGTCGCCAGGAAGGCTATAGTCACGATAGAGCGTAACCGTTAGCACTTTCGAAAAAGTAAAACAAAAGTACCAAAATCACGGTTGCAATATCTTACCCGTCGGTACGCGTGCCCATGGTGGGACCATCGGCGTCCTCACGGGCGTGCCTGTCTGAGCTCTGGTCGATCTGGGGCGGCCGATCTGGAACCTCGTATGCCCACAATATGCACGGCGGTGGACATCCTCGAAGTCGCTGGCCGCCGATCGCGTACACCCACCGCAGAGTGCGCGGTAGGTGGCGCCGCAACCTGGCCGATCCCGAAATCTTGTGGCACGGTGTCGAGGTCGTCGGCGATCTCCCTCATGACGCACGGTGCTGTCCGCTATCCCCATGGGGCGTCGTGAACATGCACCAGCCGAAAACCCACAGCGAGTGCGCCTCCGGTGGCGGTGAGGCTCGGTCGTCTGCGGCTCGGCGATCTGGTCACAGTTGTAAAAAAGCTAACTTGTTATTTTAAGCGATGCGTAGACAATTCGGTTTTAAATGCTACCGGCGTACCTATTTGTCCAAGCCGCTCAAGGTCGATCCGTGCGTGTGGTCGAAGGCCTATAGCGTTGGTGGTAGCACACCCGCGAACCTCTGCAGCATTTCTTTGGGGCGATCCTCGAGGCGTCTGGGGCCTCACCCTGCCGCCGCGTCGGGAGGCCGAGGAGGTAGGCGTCTGCAAAGTGATCGTCATCTCCCGACGAGGAGATGGAAGGTGTCGTCTCGGCCTCCACCGATCTACGGAGCGGTGATCGGCTGACCGTCGTGCGGAACTGCATCCCAGAGCTCAACCATCCGTAGGGCGGCAACCTGGCGCCGAAGCCTAACAAACAAAGAAGACATGTCATTAATATCGGTCTTTGCACTAGTCATCTTTGCTAGAACAAACATGTTTACAAATTTAAATACTGATATGTTACCTGGGGACCCAACGCGGATCGATCGTCCAGGACTGCTGCCCTGGCCTAGGTCGAAGGACGCCCAGCTCCACAGGGTCCCCTACCTCCTTTGGGACAACAGTGGCGAAGCGGGCACGGTGACCACGGTCGACGACCGGGTCCAACAACTCGAACGACCAGTCGTCATCTCCCTGATGGTGAGCCATCGCTGCAATTTACAAAAAAAAAAGTTAGAACCGAAACATATATGTAAACAAAAGAGTCCGTAAAACTGCACAAACATCACAACAATATGTCGAAACAAATACGCACATAAAAAATGGAGAAGCTCATTACAAAGCAGAGTTCATACAACACACGTTACAACAATTGCAACAATTTATCGAGACACAACACTCGCAACAACTAGGTACAAAACAGAGTTCATACAACACACATTACATCGATGAAATATAAATTTGATATATGACATATGATAATGCAAACTGCTTGTCATCCGGTGAGATGGCGTCGCGCAGCAATCGGGTGGCCATCTCCTCCCTCGTCTTCTTCGTTTTGTGCTTGGCAGTTCTTGAACGTATGTCCTCGTTGGTTGCACAATGAGCATTTCTTCATGCGTTTGCCAGCTTTTGACTCATCCATGTCATTTCTTATACGCCTTGTTTTTCGATGCCCTGCTTTCCCTCTTCTCGCATCAAGATCAGGGACCCAGAACCTTTCATCAACACCAGGCGTTGTGGTGAAAGAACCCACAACCCCATAGCCATAAAGCTCTTCGCTCCAAGTTGCCATCACCCTTTCCTTCATAAAATATTCAGATAGGTATGTACCAGGTTGCATTCTAAATAAAGCACATGCGGCTATGACATGAGAACATGGCCTGTGCAAAAGGTATGGCTTGTTGCACGAGCATTTGCACTCAGCCTGTAAGATGCACTCCTGGGTAACAACCCTCTGGTTGGTTCCACGCCTTCCTTTATCCCTGCAGATCACCTCGAAGCGCAGTGTAGTGCACCAACTTTGATAGCTCTGTGTTTGGCCGCCTTTTGACTCTTCTCATCCATGTATTTAGTGATCATCGAAGAGTACAAGAACTTCTCATCTCTCATTACTATGTCAGCAGCTGCATGCCTGTCCACAAAGTACTTGGTTGTACCCCTCAGCACTCCCTCGACAATTCCTACCAAGGGAAGACATCTCATCCCTCGCATTACCTAGTTGTAAACTTCTGCAAAGTTAGTGGTCATCACAAGTATCG
The DNA here is from genome assembly GCA_036346375.1 of Guadua angustifolia. Classification (NCBI taxonomy): domain Eukaryota; kingdom Viridiplantae; phylum Streptophyta; class Magnoliopsida; order Poales; family Poaceae; genus Guadua; species Guadua angustifolia. The sequence continues at coordinate 20,509 of JAYEVE010000426.1, read as the reverse complement.
GCACCATGTATGTCGTATATGATGACCACTTCTCTTTTAGTTCGTGCTTGATCGGTCAGAAACATTTGATTGGCCTTTGCCTCCGAGCGGCGGTTAGTCGCCTCATCCTCTGATGGCGGGGAAAAGAGCTCACTTTGCTCACATGTTCCACTTGCCACTAGTGTTGTTAAATGCGCTCCTTGTGTTTCCTTGTCATGTCATCAAGATTTTTCCACGAGTCGGAACTTGCTCTCTGGTTGTAGTTACATAGTCTTTTGAACATGTTCATCGGTTGCTTGTTCTGAATTGCTTATAAGTTTGCACCCAAATACCTCATGCACCATCGACTCTGCAAGTCGGGCCATGGGAATGGCTCCTCTTCCCCCATTTGCGGTGGTTGATAGCACCAAGCAAGCCGACATGCTGTCATGCAACCGCGCACACATCTTGACGAGTTTTGACCACCCGATCTTCAAGTTTCGTAGGAACCACGACCAACTCTCGTAGTTCTCGCTTTCTCTGAAGGCAAAACCAACAGTAGAATCTGGTTGTTCCCATCGGCGCCCACAATTTGTCGATGTTGCCCTCTGTATTTCGGTCAGAATGTGCCGTCCACGCACAACAATGGATGCGATGATAGAGCATTAATGCAAGCTCGAATCGAAGAACACTCTCCGCGGATGCCTTTTAGTTGGCCCTTGGATTGACGGACAATCTTGATAATCATAATAGGTCGAGATTTCTTCCACTGAATGCAAGCTGGCGGTCTTGGCGAGGTTATAGTCTGAGTCTTCAAACTTCCCAAACCTCATTTCTAATGCCTTTTGTTTACGCCCTCCACGCCTTCCCATAGCTAATTGTGTCTTGATATCTGTTCTCGATCGCTCGGATAATAGCACGGGGCTCAAAACTCGAGTTCTCCACTATCTCTGTGTACATGATGTTCGCGACATACCCGGATGCGAGTTCTGTGAGCCATCACTGTGTTTCCTCGATCATACATGTGTCTTTGCTCAACCTTGAACATAGCCAATGGATGCCCCATTTGGGCTTGTATCGTGCACTCTCCACGGACACCCATGGATCTCACACACCACGTCGTAGCGACTTGGGGTTGATTTCTTAACCACGAAAGTCCTTCTTAATGATAGAGCCCAATCTTTCCGTCATCTGCCTGACCTCTTTTGTCGGGTGAATCTTTGTTAAGCCTCACCTCATTATCGATTATCTTGACAAGGCATGTGGTTGCTTTCATTGACAACTTGACCTATCAAATTCTTGCGTGCTCCACTCGGTAGCACAGGCTGACTCCGTACCTCCATCTTCCTCATCCGACTCATCGTCGTCCTCCTCTTCTGCTTTCTGCTTTGTACTCACGGTCTTCTTCTTCCATCCTAGTTGTTATTTCATCAATTTGCTCACCTTCGTCTACTAGTCCCCGCTTCTTGGCCAACATTTTCATCATCCTCCGAAACTCAACTTTGTTCACCGCTTTGGCAAATGATGTCATCGTTGCCTTCTTTGAACATCTTGCTCATGCCTAGATCCCCCAATTTAGGTGTCACCGAAATGGAGCTCATTCTCGTGGTGCACTCATCGGCGTCAACTCTTCTTTGGGGCAACATCCTCTCATATCTTGGCACTAAAAGCACCGATTCCACCCCTTTGCTCTGCCGTCCTCACATATGATCTCCACGATGAGGTTCCTTCACTCAACTAGCTCGATAAAAAGGGTCGTTTAGCATACTACATAGGCAAAATGCCTTCAACTCGTACTTCTCTTGTTCCATCCGAAAAGTATAATACAACCATTTCAACACGAAAGCAAATGTGCGCTCCTCAACCCTACTCAAACTTCTGTCCACATACTGCATGTTACTAAGATCTGCACCCTCCAAACCATGCATTACAACCCCATCTCCATAATAGATTCTAAATGGAACTCGTTCTGCCATATCTGCGAATCCATTCATTCACCCACAAATTAATTATTTTCCGTTTAAAATACTATAACGTAACATAACTATACCTACATGCTACGAAAATATATATCTAATCGTAAAAAACATCTACATTTCTAATAATTCATATCGATGTACTAATATACGTAAAAACATGTACATTCATTCCTAACAATATATACATATCGATGTACTTATATCTTAAAAAATATACATTACATAACTACATTATCATCAATATGTACCGTTATACTCCTATCCGTAAAAAATATCTAAATTTTCTAAACTACAACTACACGTGACCTATCAATTTACCTAAAATTCTCTATTAAGTAACCTATAGATTTACCTAGATCTATCCATAACCTATCAATTTACCTACATTTATCCCTACATTTATCATGTAGGCATCTAAAACTATTTCTAATCTACCACTATTCTTTGCTCTGATTGCCCTAATTCTAAAATTATTTCTAACATATCACAATTTCTTGCTAACAAAAGTAAACAACGAAATTTACTGAGAAAGCAGTGGCCTTGAGAATCTCCCCTCTTCCTTCTTTTCTCTCCTCTCCTCTTTCCTCTCTTCCTCTTCCTCTCTCTCCTCTCTTCTCAAATCGGTAGAATGCCAGCGATGCAGGCGAGCCTTTATAAGCAGCGTGTGCTTGGTTGGTCGGGCGACAGACTGCCTGCCCACCGTGTCGCCCTACCATCGATCGATTCTCTTCTTGTCGCTTGGTTTCGGGCGACACGGACTCCTTTAAGCCCTTTCGTGGGCGACACGCACCATTTATTTACTTTAAGCCCTTTCGTAGAAGCGACAAAACCACGTCACCACCAGCCTCCTTTAGCAGGTGTATTTTTTCTATTTAGGCCCTGTCGCCCGACCAGCGGAGACAGTGTATATTCTGAGATTTTTATTGTCGGTGGTATATTTTTGAAATTTTGAAAAAAAATGTATTATTAAAAAAAATCCATCGACAATGGTATAAGTTAGTTAGCCTAAGACATTTGGACATTAGATGGTGTTGAGGAGAGAGATGTAGGTTGTATTTGGTATAGCTCTAGATTCATCATATTCGTAAATTTGGTGGAGTTATGTATTCCTAACTCTATTGATCCGTGGAGTTGGAGTTGTGCGTATATTAATAGTGTTTAGGTAGGGATGGCAATGGGGCCCGATCTCCGTTTCCCCGCTGGGAATTCCCCCATTAGGGGACAGGGATGGGGAAAACTCTCCCCACAGTAGGGGTGGAAAAATAGCTCGAGGCTCGCGGCTCGGCTCGGGCTCGGCTCGGTCTTGGCTCGGCTCGGCTCGGTGCATCAGCGGCCGAGCCCGAGCTCCCGTCTGGCTCGATGCTACAATGAGCCGAGCCAGCCCGGCTCATGGCGGCTCGTTGGCTCGTTAGGCTCGGTAAAATTTAGATATTCGAGAATCACTTTCGCTAATCACTAATCATTAATTGATTATCCAAATTACATGAGGCTTAATTTTAATACAAAATTAGCCACATCCTGAACATTCAAGCGGCTTGCATTCATACGATCATATTGAACAAAGAACATACAATGAACATACTTGAGAGTTGGCGCAATGAGGCGGGCCCACATGCCGGGCGGCTCCTGGCCGGCTCGGCTCGGCTCGAGGCTCGGCCGAGCTGGCCGAGCCGGTTTCAGCTCGACAAAGACAATGAGCCGAGGCTCGGCTCGGCTCATAAGCCGACGAGCTCGGTCGAGCCGAGCCAAGCTCGGCTTGGCTCGATTCCACCCCTACCCACAGGGGGCTTATCGGGGAAAATATTACCTCCATCGGGGATAGTGGGGACAGGGACGCTCCACCCTTCCCCATCTCCGATCCCCATCCCTGTCCCCGCGTTATCACTAATGGGTGGGAGTAAATGATCATTCTCAAAAGAAAAGAGAATATACGTGAGGCCATTATTAATAAACATGCTGAATATGAATTACTCTAGTGATTCACTCACACTTAAATCACACATGCACCATTACTCTAGTGATTAATTCATGTAACATGTGATCTTTTATATAAAATTTTCGGGGATTAGTCCCCGTCGAGGCCTCACAAACCCGTCGGGGATTGACACAGGGGGGAATTAAGCCCCATGTACAGGGACGGGGACGGGGGCGGGGAAATTTTGCTTATCGGGGATCGGGGATGGGAGGGCACTCCCCGTGGGGATTTTCCCATTGCCATCCCTATGTTTAGGTGAGCCATCTTGTTTAAATTTATACTAAAAATATAAACTTAATTCACTTTATTTTAATCTACAAGTTTCAGATCTGAGATAGAGTTAAGATCTGAAACTCTACCCAATAGGGTCGTACTATCTACTCCTATCATCCAAGTTTATAGGTTGTATTTTTTAATGACTTATCTATAAATATAATGTGTTTCATGTTCCAATACAAATTAATGTGATGTTTCCTTTATAGTCCTAATAAATATCCAGAATTACTCGATATTTTCTACATGCGTGCATTGAATATAGTCCCTAGAGATAATAATTAATGATAGTCTAGTCATTTTCGATATCTCTTTGATCTATATGATAAGAGAAAATGCGTTGTATAAACTTAGACAAAGAGAATGCTATCTAACATATAGTATTATGGATAGCTTTATACTGCGCATGTCATTGTATAGACAATTTAGTAATTGTATGAGGCTATCACAAACAACTATATAAATAATCGATTGTACGTATTACTTTAGTAGTATCTATAAATGATATAGAAGTGTATTATATATAATGTCATCCACTGTAGATGAGGTAGAGGAGTATCACAAAACACCATCGTCTGCAGTGCATGCCGTTTGGGGTTTGTTACTGCTGTTCCCGAGCAGACGTGGCACATGCTTGAGCTGTGAAGTTGTATCGGTGTGATGATGCAACATTGTTGGTTCAGTTGTTCTTTGCTCTCCTCTGCACAAGTTTGCTGAAAGATCATGTGGAGGTCCATCCATATTTGTGATGAGTTATTAACAGTGTTTGAGCATGTATTGCTCAAATTTGAGTTTGATTTGAATTCGTTATTAAATTTGAAGTAATTTAAGGTGCTGTAAGAGTTGGGTGGCACTACCGGCCTTGTAGAGGTGGTAATGCCAGACTTATGGAGCTATCAGACGTTAGCGCAGTAGTTTTTTTCACATAGAGTTGTTTTCTCTAGGGTTAGAAAAGGGTGGTATTGCCGGCCATCTAAGAATGGTAGTATTAGGGGTGTGGTATTACCAGCCTCTAGCGATGGTAGTTTTCTTTTAGAGATGTCTCTCGGGGTTGTTTCAGTGAGCAATACTACCGACCTACTAGGAACAATAGTATTGGACTTGCGGCATTACCGGCCCTAGGAGGCGGTAGTACCGGGTTTCTAGTAACTTGAGTTTAATGTTTGCATTAATTGTTGATTAATGCATATTATTATGAATAGTGCTATATGATGTGTTTCTTGTTTGTGTGGTTGCAAGACTTCGGGGTTAGGTCATGGTGAGACGAAGGCGAGACCAGGACTAGGCTAGGAGAGTTGAGGTCCAGAATGATCAAGGGACGCTGGAAGATGACTGAGGCCAGAAGTGGTTGCAAATCAGGAAGATAAGAAGTTAGAGCGTGAACCACTTGGGATGGACATGGTGGACAACGGTATGGACCGGGACTATGCTTACGAAAGAGTTGAGACCCAGAACGGTCAAAGAAGCCGATGCCGCCATGGTGAAACGATCAAGGACGCGTGGCACGCCAAGTGACTTGGGCCCGTTTGCAAGTAAGGACGGTTTAAGGGACTTTGAACGCGTGAGAAGCTTGGCAGTAAGTTACTGGTGCCACATGGAAAGTGCGAAGTATGGTGATGCTTCGAGGAGAAGGAGAACCAGTAATTGGAGCAAATTGTAATATATCCAATACCGGCAGTCGAGGTGGTTTGGAAAACCACGATAGTGGTCTAAGTGGTTTAGGTCATGCCAAAGTAGGGTTTGACACAAATTCGGGCTCGTGGCCAGTTTTTTGTTAAAAGTGTTGGGTTTTGGGTGAACCCATATAAGAGTGGACAGTATCCATCCTAATGTTTAGGTTTAGGGTTATAGTTGCCTCCACTATATAATGAGATATAGTAAGAGGTAAGGACTTAGGACCTTAAATTTAGTCACTAGAGAGGTTTAGATTTCCCACAAGATTTTGGTATTCTTGTGTGGGTGTGAATGCTCTTTGGAAGTTTTGCCCTTAGGTGATATGCTTTGTAATCATCCATCTTGTTCTAAAATAAAGATCAAATTCATGCTCATGTTTTTGCCTCAAGTTTCAATCTTTTTCTTACTTTATTGTTGATTTTTTCTTGTGATTTCTTTTTTACTTGATCTTGTACTATTAAGGATAAACGATTAATGGATATATCCTCTATACATTATCTCCAAATCATCTAGGCAAGTATCTTCTTGATCATCCAAGTTTCTTCGAGAAACTGGTTTTTAAGTTGAGAAGGAAGATTTTGAGGTAGATCTTGATGTTAGATATTTAAGAGCAATTTTTTAGTGTTCTTTGCTTGCTGGGACATGTGGGAGGTCATCTAAGATCATCTTGATCATTAAATCCCCACTAGCAAACTTAGAGTGAAGCTTTAGTTTTTGATCCAGTTTTAGTGTAACTCTCGACATTTTTGAAAAATATCTGAACTTTCACATTAATTCTTGCGATTGAAGGTTAGAATAGGTTCTTGACGTCTTTAGGAAGGTACATACAAAAGTTTTACGAGTTTTGGATTATTCAATCAAAAGTTACATCATTTTTGATTTGAACTCGCGCTGAAATTACTGTTCATATACCTATTTTACTATTTATGGCGGTAGTATCGATTCTACATGAGCAGTAGAGCTGGTCCCCAGCTAAAAACTTTGGAAATTGATTTATCTACTTTATTTGATCTTTTAGGGCTTTAGGTTAGTTTTTTAAGAATAAAAATTAATTTATGATCATTCACCTCCCTCTAATCGCCATTTTCAACTCTTCATTTGCACACAAGGTATTGTTCGATGCACAAGAACCAAACAGGCCCCATTCGGATTAGCTTTTGAGCAGCTTCTGCTTAGAAAAGCAGATTGTTAGCCGAACGACAAAATTCTAGATAGCTTCTCCAAGAATCAGAATCACCCTTTACACATAAAATCAGAAGCGGCTCTCCGACTAATTCTACCGATTCCCCATGCGATTCATCCCCCTCCACCAAGTCGTCTGCCGCCTGTGCCCACTCCGCCCCTCCGCGTAGCCCCTAATCGCCGCCCGTGCCTCCACCGCCCCTCTGCCCCTCCACCCGCCCGTCCACCAGCCTGATTTTCCCGCCCCTCTGTTCGCGCCTCGGCTGCCCGGCCGATTCTCGTGGAGAATCAACACTCCTATGCTCCGGAGAGGAAGCCAGTGCGCGCCCAAGCTTTGCCGCCCCTTCGGCCGCTGTCACGGATCCTCCGCCCAAGCTCTGGCCGCCATGGGTCCACCGCCCGCAGCCCCTCCGCTCGTCGCTTGCCGAGCCACTCCTCTGTCTGCTAAGCTCCTCCGCCCAAGCTCCAGCGCCGCCGCTCCTCCGCCCGTCGAGCTCCTCCGTCCGCCGAGCCGCTCCTCCGCCCGAGTTCCTCAGCCCATCAGATTCTCGGATTCTGGGATGGATTGCTGAACGATTAGATTCTTCAGCCAGCAGATTCTTCAGACAGCCACTTTTCCAGACAGCTGGCTATAATCCATAATCAGCATAATCCAAAGTTGAAACCAAGGGGGCAAAGCTTCTTCCTCGGAATCGCTCAAGTTAGTGCTAATGGCCGCGTAGGGTTCCTGGCGCCTAGTTTTCTTCGAGGCTTCAGCACCTTTCCTTGTCCGAAGTCTGAACAACAGGTACTCGGCATAGTATTTTTCTGACGAAGACTTTGGCGGTTGCTTGCACTGTTCTGGCTCTTCTTCTAGCATGGCGTGATCTCCAATTCTCCCGCGCGATTGATCAGCTGTAGTATTATGCGGGCATTTTGCACATTGTTCATAGTTATGCCCGGGATGTCATGTCAGGTTCGATCTAATACTAGGAACTCTCCCTATCTACGCTATGCTCTCTCCAGATCGACGTGAAAAATTATGCCACTACGTACTAAGAGCCATGGGTAAGTACGTACGAAACCTCTCTGGTCAAATTAATCCTGCAGAGTTCGATCATCACACGGTAAGATAGATGTAGGGGATACGAACAAGGTTTTAAATTTCATAAAAACCGTTCAGATTTCACGAATTTCGTTTATACCGTGCTGATTCAGAAAAGCATACCATTCGGTTTACTGCTCAAAGTTAAATTCAAATTGAAAAAATTTGAAAAATTTTAAAAAATTATTCAAAAGTTCTCTAAAATTAGTATTAATAGCTTTATGATCTCTAGTGTGAATTTTTTTGAAAAACGAAGTTTGGAGAAAAGTTCCCTAAAAGAAAATAATTACATTTTTTCTAATTTTTTAACTTGTCGCCGATTTTGAAGAAAGCCGCTCGAAATTCGCAGCTTTTTGAGTGGTTTTCAAACTTTTGTTTGAATTTCGCTCCGTTGTTTGACTAGATTTCAAATTCATTTATTTTTTAAAAAATTTTGGTCTTTGACGAATTTTATTTTTTTATATACCGCTGCCTCGTCAGAACCGAGGTTGAAACGTATCGTTTAGCTGGATAGATCAGTAACAGCATTTACCTTCTTGTCCCTGGAAAACGCCAGCAGCATTACTCACTTTGTCGTGTAGAGCTAGGCAGGCAGGCCGTAACACAACAGTGGTAGCATGCATTAACGATGAAAAAACTGAAGAAGCGTCGGTAGAAAGTGAGCCATATGCATGCACGCGGTGGTACACGCAGTAATTCGAAGCTAATTTTGTAACGTCTAAGTTTACCCACGTGCAATATATTCTTGAACTGGTGGTTGGGTCATTATTATGACCGTAACTTACCACACTTTCTTAGTTCGATGTTTTAGATTTTATAAACTTATTTTTTTTGTCAAAATTTACCACACTTATGATGCTGAATTTTGTTACTAAAAAAGTATAATAAGTCACACTTAATTAAGATTAGTTATGTCAAAATTAGTTTTAAACCAAACAAGCCCCTGGTTGGGTATACGTGCGGCTCTTACTAACCCAAAAATCAAAAAAGTAAATAAATCCAGTGTAGCATAGGAGCACTCCAGTTATGACTCGCCAGGATTCTATGGCCAATGTAGAAAGAGGAACATGGAGCTAGCAAGGAACAGAATTGATGATGCGAATTCTCATGCCAGCTCCATATGATTCAGCAGTCCTGGACTTGGTACTTGGCCGCTCAATTAAACTGATCATCACCAGCTAGATCTAGGTAGTTTGTCCATAGTTTTTGATGAGCAGTACCTGTTTAGACCCACGATCACGCCAACTTAGACTGTTAATTTTTTCGCTGGTACTCAAATCGATTCTTGTTAGCCTTCCTAGTTGGACCATATATAGTTGCGTTTTCCATCCCGTCCTGTCAGTCCAGCGTGACCTCTACACGCATGGGTAAGACCATGCATCCTGTGTACTCCCTAGTCTTGAACAATCCATGGAGCTCGCAACTAATTGTCCAACAAGTCACGCTGTTCCTTCTCTCGTTTCCATGGCGAGAATTGATCGTGGAGACGTGGATGCATGCAAACATGAACAATCCAAACATGCATATTGGTGGTTTCCTCCGAGTTCCAGAGATTTCAGTGTGGCCGGAATGAAATGAATTGACTTCATATATGGCGGCACGTACTGGAGTTAAACAACTACAGCAGCTTGACACCGTCAATGAAAATGCACCGAGCTTGACGATGAAGGCAGTGACAATCCATGTGTGCGCGTCAAAATTGAAAATTGCAGCTCCTCGTGTTCTGATAATTAAGCTGACTTTAGAACCTTTCACAGTTTCACGGCGGTAAATACCTATTGTAACCTGAACTTGCTGTTGGAAAATTAACGTGGCATAACATTAATTTAATTTTATAGGTATATAATAAAAATATGATGTTAAAAATTACGTCTACAACAAGATTACTAGCAACCAGTAGATTTATAGAACATGCTAGTAAAGAAAACACGCCTACACATGCTATATAGCCCAACTGATCATAGATATAAACAATACTATCATAACAGCGTGCATTCTAATCAGATTTAACCACAAAAGAAAATTTCATTTAGACCAAGAACTACTCAGTCCGACACACTTACACAGCAGGCTTGATGAAGAACGCAAAGCAGCGAAGGAGTGACACGATGCAACGATTGAAGATGAGCAGTTGCGCAGAACAACGCTTCCCAGAAACCTAATCGCCGATCTCCCATGCAGAGCTTCATGTGGCTGGCGTGGGATCGGAGACACTGTTTTCCCTCACGCCCGTTGCATGACGGACGAAGGGTCGAAATGGCTCCAAAGACAGCAAGCATGAAGGAAGCACAGATCGCCGGAGAGAACGAGATTGATTTTGTCGCGTGTACTCTCACCAACAGAGACATCTCCCTTATGAAAACACATATAGAAAACCACCACGCGAAAGCATAGTTGAACTGCCACTATTCCAGGAACCGCTCTTTGGAATCTCACATCGCAAACGAACAAACTAATCACATGAAAACACGCGTCTCCCTAAGTCCGCAGTACCACGTTAACAGTCAAGGTGTAAGGTGATGTGGCATAGTTAGTACACGTGGCAAAAGGTTACACTTAGCATGGATCGATCGTGTGTCGTAAGTCAGAAGCCATGCGAAATACGCACACGCGTGCGTACATATGTATACATAGCCCAACATAGGCAATTGTGTATATCTCTAGTCTTACCACCAATTCATACTAGAGTAGAGTCTATGAAGGAACTCCACTTATAAGTTGGTTCCACTTCATCTAGCAAAACAATATGGTACTAAAGATCGTACCCTTAACTTAACACCCCCTTTAACTTCTTCCTTAAATTAATTCGGAATTAATTCCAACGCTTGCGACTATCGCTAACACAGTGGAGTAACGCATGAAAGACACAGTAGTTATAGCTAGGTAGGAGTACAAGCATCAGACTACTGGAGGCAGAAGAAGAAGACCGGTCCAGATTCGATCCCCTCGTCGTTGTTTATTTTTTTGGGATTTGGCTCCCTTCGGTTCATTTTTGTATTACAGTATTATACTGTAGTAGACACTTAGAGAGCTAAAAATATAAATCGTTCCTTCTAGGACCGACTAGGAAATTTTTCATGGCGTAATCGCCGTGTATTATATTTTCGTGAAAAATTTCTTTTTATTTTGGCGGCGTTTATTCTTTAAATCGTCGAAATAATGAGTAAACGGGAAAAAAATAGAGATAGAGCTGTAGAAATATCTCTTTCGACGAATTATTTGGAAAATATTGGAGACAAAACTGCAAAACAGCGGTGGGGAAAAAGTCTAGAGGAAAATGGTGAAAAATTATTAGAGATGACAATCTTCTTTTGTCGAGTTTAACACACTCTGCGTTCTTAGAGCAATAATACATGCTTTAAAAATATCGAGATCGAGATGGGAAATCGGTGAGAAAAAGTCTAGAGATAAATTTGCACACATATTTACGGTGGCGAAAATATTTTTCCATGAAAACGGAGAAAGGACCTAGATGTAAAGAGTAAGGACCTGAATGTTACGTTTTTGAATCTATCCGCTATCCTGAAAAATTAGAAAAGGGCTTGTTCGCGATTTGAATTTAACGGGAGGTTTTTTCCGTAAAACGACGCACGAGGGACCCAAACGCGATTTAGAAAAAAATATCTTCCCCTCACAAAAAATCGCGAAGGATTTATTCGTAATCTATAGGGATTTATCCGTAATTTAAAAAAACGCAGGGATTTTTTCGCAAAATCGCCAAGGGGGACATGTGGGGGGTGCTCTCCTCCCGGGAACCTTGCAATCTTTAATTGAGGAATGATTTTACGGTAGAAATACGCCGGAGGATCGTAAACACCAATAGGCCGGTTTGGTCCCTAAAGTTTCGATGCTGGCTCACCGCTCAAATTAGTCCTTCCGTTGATGTGTCAAGACGACTTGCGCGTGATGTGGATGCTGAGTTGTTGACTGGGATTTCTCTGAATATCTACTATATAATGTCGCTTGGAATTGGCGCCTCCTCAGGGGGGTCACGTGTCGCCCCCGAGAGAGAACCCTGGAAACTTTATTAATCACGTTTAGGTCCTTTCGGGAAAATTAAAAATCGCGTTTAGGTCCTTTCGGCCGTTTTTTAAGATAGACTCGAGAAATATCGAAATTACGTTTAGGTCCCTACACGCGGTTTTCAAAAAAACATAGATTACCGAAAATTACGTTTAGATCCTTTCGAAAAAATTGAAAATCACGTTTAGATCCTTTCGACAGTTTTTAAGGTGAATTGGAAATCGCGTTTATGTCCTTTCGTCGATTTTTTTCCCACGTCTACACAACACGGCGTGTAATAGCACGCTACCATGTCTAGTTTAACTTACGCAACGTGGTGAAATTATGCCGTCGTCTGCTTCTTCAACCGGGGTGATGTTCTTGAGTTCGATTGAAAGGTGAGGATGGCAGGAATTCCAACACCCTCTACCAAGCTCAGGTATTACAACACCCCTTCCCGCCGAGTTCGTAAGTACTGCTGTGGTATACGAGCTTGACAGGAGGGTCTTTCGAAAGTATAAGCAGCAGAGGTCTTACTAAGCATAGCATGCTTGGTAGGCCTGCTGCTTTGGTCATGGCTGCCTACCTAGCTAGAGGAATATGGTAGAGGATACGTATCGTCTGTTCGTGCTTGTACAGTTGGAAATGAGGACTTTTTTTTTGTAATTTCCTTTGGATGAGAGACAACCTCTTTTTAAAAAAAATGTGAGATGGAGCCAAATAAGCCAAAGCCCAGGATTGTGTAAGTGGAAATTCCAGTTTTGAGCAAAAGATTTTGCAACACATGTGAACGTGTGGTGTATACACAAAGTGCACATGTATGACACTTGTTAGGTGTGTTTGTTGCCACGGTCACATGTATCTATTGAGTTTAGATGAGGTGTTTTACAGATTAAGATGTGTTTGGTATGTAGGATGGGATAGTTATGCACTATTTAGTTCATTGTTTTGGATGAATAGAATGAGTCATCATATATATGAAAATATTTCACAAATTTGTATGACACTATTTATGATGTGATGATCCTATTCAAACAACCAAACACATATATAGTTTTTTTTTAATTATCTCATACATGTGCCATGGTACAAACAGCCAAATATACCCAAAGTGATGGGTGGCACCGTGGCACCGCACCACTGTCCTACAAAACATGATGAATGGCGCTATCATGGGTGAATAGCGTGCAATGGATTGGGATTAGAGAGGGGAAAGAAGACGATGAATTGTTTCAAAATTTTCAGCAAAACATTTCCGCTTGAGCAATGACAAGTATGAATCTTTCCCGAAAAAATTGTATATACAAATGTATGACAAATAAGGGTGCATATCAAGCTTTTTTTTTTTTTGAAAATGAGGCGCACCCCGTTTTAGCAACCATGATTTGACCTCTAGTCGTTGAAGTCGTATTCTCATATTTTTACTAGAGAAGTTTCCTGCTACAAATCAAGTTGAAGGTAAAATTTATGCAAGGTGACGATTAAGCTCGATCGAATATGTTCGCTTTTCACAATGTCTCGAAACAACGACGTCAGCTGATTTGTTAATCATTGACAGTTAGTGACGTGTTCTCATGAGCTGCCTAATAAAGAGCTTCCATTAAATCTCGCTTTCTCACCTCCCACCATTTTTTTGCTGGCAATTTGAGGATTTCGTGTAGAACCATCGATCGGAGGAGCCTTGGCCAAATTGGCATTTGTGCACTTATTTTTTTCACATATTTAGTATTTGTCTAAATAAAATTGTAAATTTCATCTCACTCTCGTTCCTAAAAGGAGCGAGAGGTGACACGTGTAACCTTCTACGATATGAGACCGCAACAGATCACCAGCCATAATGTAGGAGTATTACAAATTTTCTTACTAGGTAGAAAAACACAATAGATATCTGTTGTTGTTTCTATAATAATAATAATAATAATAATAAAGCTAGACTAATTTTGCTTTGCAGTTGCCCTTGAAAAACCGAATCTTCTCGATTGGACAGCTAGAAGAAGAACAAAAATGCTAGAATAATCCGGCGGCCGGCACGCGCTGTTCTGACTGACCGGACCGCACCAGGGGCATTTCCGTACTTTGCGCTGCAACCGTATGCGCGAGCTGTATGTATACATAGCCCAACATAGGCAATTGTGTATCTCTAGTCTTACCACCAATTCATACTAGAGTAGAGTCTATGAAGGAACTCCACTTATAAGTTGGTTCCACTTCATCTACAAAACAATATGGTACTAAAGATCGACCCTTAACTTAACACCCCTTTAACTTCTTCCTTAAATTAATTCGAATTAATTCCAACGCTTGCGACTATCGCTAACACAGTGGAGTAACGCATGAAAGACACAGTAGTTATAGCTAGGTAGGAGTACAAGCATCAGACTACTGGAGGCAGAAGAAGAAGACCGGTCCAGATTCGATCCTCGTCGTTGTTTATTTTTTGGGATTTGGCCCTTCGGTTCATTTTTGTATTACAGTATTATACTGTAGTAGACACTTAGAGAGCTAAAAATATAAATCGTCCTTCTAGGACCACTAGAAATTTTTAAGATCACGTAATTGAGAAAAATTTCTTTTTATTTTGCGCTTATTCTTTAAATCGTCAAATAATGGAAACGGAAAAAAAAAGAGAGATAGAGCGAGAAATATCTCTTTCATAATTATTTGGAAAATATTGGACCAAAAACCTGGGAAAAAGTCTAGAGGAAAATGGTGAAAATTATTAGAGATGACAATCTTCTTTTGTCGAGTTTAACACCTACGCTACGAGCAATAATACATGCTTTAAAATATCGAGATCGAGATGGGAAATCGAGAGAAAAAGTCTAGAGATAGATCACAATATTTCGGTGACGAAAATATTTTTCCAAAACGGAGAAAGGACCTAGATGTAAAGAGTAAGGACCGGCTTCAGGAAGAAGGTGAAGGAAGTCTGGAGGGAGCAGTTTGGTACGTAGTTGGGTCTCAGAGTCAGGGAAAAAAATTTCGGCAAATTTCAGCGAAAATTCAGATTTCAGGACAGGGTGAAATTCGAGGTACCGGCTGAATTTAAAAAAGTTCAAAAAAAATGAATTTGCTACAGTAATTTCAAAAAATTCGGTGAAATTTCGTGTTTTGAAACCGGATTTTGATGTTTTAGGGTCGGATTTGACCGAAATTAGTCCAATAACCCTTAAGAAAGTCATCTTACATGAAAATTTGTTAAAAAACTAAATTTTTGAGACATTTTAAAATTTAAGCGAAACACTTTTAGATTTTTATGAAATTGTATAAACTTGATAATGATTTGAAACATTTATGGTACTATCTTTAGTAGCGCATTGGAGTGTGATCATGATTTAAAATTTTGATAAGAACTTAAGCACTTCCTTATCACTATTCTGTAAATTTTTCACAAATTTTAAACCTTCTTTTATCTCTAAAGCAAATCTATGTATTGATTATCAGGTTTTTATCAGGATGTAGCACTGTCAGAATTTTTGGAACATCTTCAAGTATGATAATCATATAAAACTTTTATACAAACATTAGTGATACATCAGGATCTTCCATAAAAATTTCCAAAATTTTTCAACATGGTTTACAACACCCCTTCTGCCGAGTTCGTAAGTACTGTTGTGGTATACGAGCTTGACAGGAGGAGGGTCTTCGAAAGTATAAGCAAGTGCAGAGGTCTTACTAAGCATAGCATGCTTGGTAGGCTTGCTGCTTTGGTCATGGCTGCCTACCTAGCTAGAGGAATATGGTAGAGGATACGTTGCCTGTCTCGGTCTTGTACAGTTGGAAATGAGGACTTTTTTTTTGTAATTTCCTTTGGATGAGAGACAACCTCTTTTTAAAAAAATGTGAGATGGAGCCAAATAAGCCAAAGCCCAGGATTGTGTAAGTGGAAATTCCAGTTTTGAGCAAAGATTTTGCAACACATGTGAACGTGTGGTGTATACACAAAGTGCACATGTATGACACTTGTTAGGTGTGTTTGTTGCCACGGTCACATGTATCTATTGAGTTTAGATGAGGTGTTTTACAGATTAAGATGTGTTTGGTATGTAGGATGGGATAGTTATGCACTATTTAGTTCATTGTTTTGGATGAATAGAATGAGTCATCATATATATGAAAATATTTCACAAATTTGTATGACACTATTTATGATGTGATGATCCTATTCAAACAACCAAACACATATATAGTTTTTTTTAATTATCTCATACATGTGCCATGGTACAAACAGCCAAATATACCCAAAGTGATGGGTGGCACCGTGGCAACCACTGTCCTACAAAACATTGATGAATGGCGCTATCATGGGTGAATAGCGTGCAATGGATTGGGATTAGAGAGGGAAAGATACACGATGAAATTGTTTATAAATTTCTATAGCAATTTATCGAATTTAAACGCAGGCAATTTAAAGTATGAATGTCCAAGAGAACAATTGGTCTATCACCAAATGCCTATGACAAATAGATCATATAAGATTTTTTTGGTTAAAATGAGGGCATCCGTTTTACAACCATGATTTGCGAATCAGGTGAAGGATCGTTGAAGGGAACGTTTCGTCAATTTGGTCTAGGAGAATTTCCTGCACAATCAAGTGAAGGTAAAGATTTAGCAAGGTGACGATTAAGCTCGATCGAATAGTTCGTTTTCACAATGTCTCGAAACAACGACGTCAGCTGATTTGTTAATCATTGACAGTTAGTGACGTGTTCTCATGAGCTGCCTAATAAATAGCTTCCATTAAATCTGCTTTCTCCACCATTTTTTAGGTGGCAATTTGAGGATTTCGTGTATAACCATCGATCGGAGGAGCCTTGCAAAGATCATACAGAAAACTTTTTAAAATAATTTAACTATCTCTCTCTCTGTCTGTCTGCTCTCTGTATGGGTGTCAGCCCGGAAAGCGGAGGCCATAGTACAATCCTGCTCGAGCGGAACAGCAAGAGTTTTAGAACATTAGTGAGCGGCAGGGACGGGTGCTAATCTGGGCTCGTCTCGTGGGTGTACGGTGAGTTTCTGGCGATCTGGCGGCGGGTCGTTTGTCGTGATATCGTTGGGGATTTTGTTGCGAGCTTATGCCTGCATTTTGGTTTTGCGCGGGCTTGTTGGATTCCGTCGGTAGTTCGGAGTTTCTCGGTGAGTTCTTGTATCGGTGCCCTGGTACTGGCGAAATTCTCGATGCGATTTTAACTTTCGTTTGGTGTAAATCTTGTTTTGACATGGATTTTGAGGGCATTTTTACTTGATAGTCGGCTTTGTATTTTTGTTTCCTTATTTTTGCGTGAAATGGACATGAATGGGGCTCGACGAATTTAGAAAGTTCGGGCTTGCAATAGACCTTCGTAAAAAAACGTTGCACCTTTACAAATATGGTTCCTTAATTTGTTTGGAAAACCGATGCAAATAACTAGAATATTTGAGTCTCTTTGGCGAATTCCTGTTTGCTGAGCATTTTCTAACTTTTAAAGCGTATTTGAGCTGAACCAGAAATTGGCTGAAATTTTTTGACTCGGAGGCGTTTGATGATCGTCAAACAAATTCAAATCCAATGGTTTGACGACCTTCCGTTTCCAACTTTTCCCAAACTGCCCTCCGGATCTCAGCGTTCCCAAGTCCGAGCGGTCGGCATCGGCAGCGTGTTGGCCGGCCGGCTTTAGCGCTGGCCCCGGTGGTCAGCCGCGCTGCCTACCATTTCGGAAGAGGGTCAATGACCACCTTGGTCCCTCGTCTTTTCCTCCATGGATCAGTTTAGTCCCTCAAGTTTCAGAAAGGCCGGTTTGGTCCCTAAAGTTTCGATGCTGGCTCAAATTAGTCCTTCCGTTGATGTGCCGAGACGACTTGCGCGTGATGTGGATGCTGAGTTGTTGACTGGGATTTCTCTGAATTTAACTTACGCAACGTGGTGAAATTATGCCGTCGTCGTCTTCTTCAACCGGGGTGATGTTCTTGAGTTCGATTGAGAGGTGAGGAGGGCAGGAATTCCAACCTTCGAAGGTGAAGCCGTGGGAGACGACAGTGTGGTGGTCAGCTCGCGTCTTCCCCATGGCTTCAGATTTCCGTCCTGGCAGAAAGAAGGAATAACGTGCAGGGTATTTGCTGTCTTTTCCTTTTGGTTGGTGAGTTAAAATTTGTGAAATCCCCATCAGCATCTACATCACATGCAATTTGTTTTGCCACATCAGCCAAGGGGGCTAATTTGAGCCAAAAGCGAAACTTTGAGGGACCAAACCGGCTCTTTCGGAACTTGAGGGACTGTGGTGATAAGTAGGGAAAAGTTGAAGGAGCTACCGCTGCAGCTGGGATGACTTACTTGAGATCTGTGCATGCTATCCTGTGGTGGAGTTGTATAACAGGGCATAGAGATAAAAATGGGTCGGTTATTATTCGGCGGGTATCAGATATGGATAGTATTTTTACCCTTTTTTTAATACGAATACGGGTATTTTTTTCTCGGGTCGGATACGGATAGTACCGGATAGTTAAGCGTCGGATTCGGGGTGGATTCAGAGTGAGCACTACTCGGCAAATACCCGAGGATCTCGAGCGGGTACAGGTAACTAGGGTTTGGGTACCCAGAGTATACGCCCCCCATTTTACATTGTTACCAGCAAAACCAATGAGCTATATCCATGTTAAAGGAATAAAGGATGGTATTTTTCCTCCTTGCCCACAGCTTTTGACTCATCTTACTTACCTGTCTGTCCGTTTACCATCTGACAATTGAATTGGTTATTTTTCGCATCATGGTACTGTCGCAAAGATAACAGGTGTCTGCTTTTAAACATGTATATTTTAGGTTATTGTTTAGTATGGCAAGCTAGATATACTTCTTTAGATATGCTTCAAGTTAGCAAATAAAATTGTGGATTATTTTCCAGACTCCTCCACGCACTGATGTGATTAGAAGTCTAAGAAATAGCATTCTGCTTAACATGCTTGTGATGGGTGCCGTTGTTCTCGGCATGCAGGCATCTGTTGGTGCTTTGGTAGCAAAGGCTCTTAACTATCAGGCAACTTCTCCTGGTCAAAGTCCTGTTTTGGCTCTAGATGTTTTCTTAGTTCAGGTATATGATTGCTTATCTACTATTCGCATTGATCTATCGGCTTGTCAAATTTGCAACTAAAATCAGGCTTATGGTGCAATCTTCTTGTTGTTTTTATCACATACTTTGATTCTAGGTAGTTTATGCATCTTCGACTAAATTCAGTTATCCAGATTATACCCGTCCGTATAATATCCGGTATCTGCTTTTCACCGCTCAGAATACCCGTATTCAGATCCAGATCCTACCCGATTTTTCACTACCGCACAGATTCAAAAAAGAAATTAGGGTATGATACAGGATGACCTACTACCCGACCGTATCCGATCTATTTTCACCCCTAAACAGGGAGGTAGCAAAAATTGCAAATCTTGCACCGGGGAGAAGTGAACGAAAAATATGGATGGGCATCTCTGATTTGATGAAAAACATGTCTGCAGCGTGTGCCATATTGGATGATGGCATGGTTCGGTAATTTTTCAGTCTTTTCCTAGAATTGAACTGGTTTGTATCTATCAGTGTGTTTGGTCAGTGGGATGAGATTAAATAGGATGAGATAGTCATGTAATATTTAGTTTATTGTTTTAGGTGAATAGAATGTGTCAACATATATAGGAAAATATTTCTCAAATTTGTATCACACTATTTAGGATGCGATGATTTTATTCAAACAACTAAATACATATATAGTTTTTTTTCTTGAATTATCTCGTACATGTGCCATGTACAAACAGCCAAATATACCCAAAGTGATGGGTGGCACCGTGGCACCACTGTCCTAGAAGCATGATGAATGGCGCTATCATGGGTGAATAGCGTACAATGGATTTGGGGGGACGATGAATTGTTTCAAAATTTGCAGCAAAACATTTCCGCTTGAGCAATGACAAGTATGAATCTTTCCCGAAAAAAAAATTGTATATACAAATGTATGACAAATAAGGGTGCATATCGCTTTTTTTTAAAAAAATGAGGCGCACCCGTTTTAGCAACCATGATTTGACCTCTAGTCGTTGAAGTCGTATTCTCATATTTTTACTAGAGAAGTTTCCTGCTACAAATCAAGTTGAAGGTAAAATTTATGCAAGGTGACGATTAAGCTCGATCGAATATGTTCGCTTTTCACAATGTCTCGAAACAACGACGTCAGCTGATTTGTTAATCATTGACAGTTAGTGACGTGTTCTCATGAGCTGCCTAATAAAGAGCTTCCATTAAATCTCGCTTTCTCACCTCCCACCATTTTTTTGCTGGCAATTTGAGGATTTCGTGTAGAACCATCGATCGGAGGAGCCTTGGCCAAATTGGCATTTGTGCACTTGTTTTTTCACATATTTAG
>JAYEVE010000493.1:0-44452 GCA_036346375.1 Guadua angustifolia | reverse complement strand
TAAACAAGCTCCAATGAGACCCATGACACATAGGAGTGTAACCCGTGCATTTTGGAGTGTTTCACACGTGCAAACTTTCACAAGATCCACCGTTTCGATCTCAACTTGTTGAAATTAACAACAAAGCGAATTCGATCAAACAAGCTCCAACAAGACCGACAACACTTACGAGAGCAATCCGCGTGTCTTCTGAGTGTTTCGCTCAGGGCAAACTTTCATAAAGTCCACTAGTTCGATCCCGCTTTGAATGAAATTAACACCACAATAAATCGAGCGTAAACAAGCTCCAATGAGACCGGCGACATAGGAGTGCAACCCGTGCATTTCGAGTGTTTCGCCATGGTAAACTTTCACAAGATCCACCGCCTCGGATCTCAACTTGTACGAAATTAACATCAAAGCGAATTCGACCAAACAAGCTCCAACAAGACCGACAACATTTACGAGGGCAAACCGTGTGTCTTCCGGTGTTTCGCCGGGCAAACTTTTATAAAGTCCACTTGTTCAGATCCCGCTTGAATGAAATTAACACCAGAGCTAAATCGAGCTAAACAAGCTCCAATGAGACCAATGACACGAGGAGTGCAACCCGTGCATTTTAGAGTGCTTCATTCTCGTGCAACTTTCACAAAATCCACCGGATTGGGACTTGACTTGTTCAAATTAACAACAAATAGAATTCGATCAAACAAGCTCCAACAAGACCGACAACACTTACGAGGGCAATCCGTGTGACTTCGTGAGTGTTTCGCCGGGCAAACTTTATAAAGTCCACTTGTTCAGATCCCGCTTGAATGAAATTAACACCAGAGCGTAAATCGAGGAAACAAGCTCCAATGAGACTAGCGACACGAGGAGTGCAACCCGCGCATTTTAGGTGTGTTTCACTCCAAAGGCAAACTTTCACAAAATCCACCTAATTGGGACTAGACGGTTCAAATTAACAACAAAGCTTAATTCGACCAAACAAGCTCCAACAAGACCGACAACACTTACGAGAGCAATCCGCGTGTCTTCTGAGTGTTTCGCTTCAGGGCAAACTTTCATAAAGTCCACTAGTTCAGATCCCGCTTGAATGAAATTAACACCACAAATAAATCGAGCTAAACAAGCTCCAATGAGACCGGCGACACATAGGAGTGCAACCCGTGCATTTTCGACTGTTTCCACGCTGCAAACTTTCACAAGATCCACCGGTCTCGATCTCAACTTGTACGAAATTAACATCAAAGCGAATTCGACCAAACAAGCTCCAACAAGACCGACAACATTTACGAGGGCAAACCGGTGTCTTCCGGTGTTTCGCCGGCAAGCTTTATAAAGTCCACTTGTTCAGATCCCGCTTTGAATGAAATTAACACCAGAGCTAAATCGAGCGAAACAAGCTCCAATGAGACCAATGACACGAGGAGTGCAACTCTGCATTTTAGGAGTGTTTCGCCTGTGCAAACTTTCACAAAATCCACCGATTGGGACTTGACTTGTTCAAATTAATAACAAATAGAATTCGATCCAAACAAGCTCCAACAAGACCGACAACACTTACGAGGGCAATCCGGTGTGTCTTCAGAGTGTTTCGCCGGGCAAACTTTTATAAAGTCCACTTGTTCATATCCCGCTTGAATGAAAATAACACCAGAGCTAAATCGAGTGAAACATGCTCCAATGAGACCAACACGAGGAGTGCAACACGGTGCATTTTAGGAGTGTTTCGCCCGTGCAAACTTTCACAAAATCCACCTATTTGGGACTAGACTTGTTCAAATTAACAACAAAGTTTAATTCGACCAAACAAGCTCCAACAAGACCGACAACACTTACGAGCAATCCGGTGGTCTTGAGTGTTTCGCCAGGCAAACTTTTATAAAGTCCACTAGTTCGTATCCCGGTTTGAATGAAATTAACACCACAGCGAAATCGAGCGAAACAAGCTCCAATGAGACCGGCGACACATAGGAGTGCAACCCGGTGCATTTTTGGAGTGCAAACTTTCACAAGATCCACCGGTCTGGATCTCAACTTGTACGAAATTAACATCAAAGCGAATTCGACCGAAACAAGCTCCAACAAGACCGACAACATTTACGAGGGCAAACCGGTGTGTCTTCTGGGTGTTTCGCTTCGGGGCAAACTTTTATAAAGTCCACTTGTTCGTATTCCGGTTTGAATGAAATTAACACCAGAGCGAAATCGAGCGAAACAAGCTCCAATGAGACCAGCGACACGTAGGAGTGCAACCCGGCAGCATTTTAGAGTGTTTCGCCTTGTGCAAACTTTCACAAAATCCACCGGATTGGGACTTGACTTGTTCAAATTAACAACAAATAGAATTCGACCGAAACAAGCTCCAACAAGACCGACAACACTTACGAGGGCAATCCGCAGTGTCTTCGAGTGTTTCGCCGGGCAAACTTTTATAAAGTCCACTTGTTCGATCCCGGTTTGAATGAAATTAACACCAGAGCTAAATCGAGTGAAACAAGCTCCAATGAGACTAGCGACACGAGGAGTGCAACCCGCAGCATTTTAGGTGTGTTTCATTCCAAAGGCAAACTTTCACAAAATCCACCTAATTGGGACTAGACGTGTTCAAATTAACAACAAAGTTTAATTCGACCAAACAAGCTCCAACAAGACCGACAACACTTACGAGGGCAATCCGTGTGTCTTCGAGTGTTTCGCTCGGCAAAGCTTTATGAAGTCCACTTGTTCAGATCCCGCTTGAATGAAATTAACGCCAGAGCTTAAATCGAGCTAAGCAATCTCCAATGAGACCACGATGACAGTAGGAGAGCAACCCTGCATATTAGAGTGTTTCGCCCCTGCAAACTTTCACAAAATCCACCTATTTGGGACTAGACTTGTTCAAATTAACAACAAAGTTTAATTCGATCAAACAAGCTCCAACAAGACCGACAACACTTACGAGAGCAATCCGCGTCTTCTCGAGTGTTTCGCTCAGGCAAACTTTCATAAAGTCCACTAGTTCAGATCCCTTTGAATGAAATTAACACCACAGCTAAATCGAGCTAAACAAGCTCCAATGAGACCGCGACACATAGGAGTGCAACCCGTGCATTTTGGAGTGTTTCGCCACGGTGCAAACTTTCACAAGATCCACCGGCTCGATCTCAACTTGTACGAAATTAACATCAAAGCTTAATTCGATCAAACAAGCTCCAACAAGACCGACAACATTTACGAGGGCAAACCGGTGTCTTCCGGTGTTTCGCCGGCAAACTTTTATAAAGTCCACTTGTTCGATCCCGGTTTGAATGAAATTAACACCAGAGCTAAATCGAGCTTAAACAAGCTCCAATGAGACCAGCGACACGAGGAGTGCAACCCTGCATTTTAGAGTGCTTCGCCGTGCAAACTTTCACAAAATCCACCGGATTGGGACTTGACTTGTTCGAAATTAACAACAAATAGAATTCGATCTAAACAAGCTCCAACAAGACCGACAACACTTACGAGGGCAATCCGCATGTCTTCGAGTGTTTCGCCGGGCAAACTTTATAAAGTCCACTTGTTCGATCCCGGTTTGAATGAAATTAACACCAGAGCGAAATCGAGTGAAACAAGCTCCAATGAGACTAGCGACACGTAGGAGTGCAACCCGGTGCATTTTAGGTGTGTTTCGCTCCAGTGCAAACTTTCACAAAATCCACCTAATTGGGACTAGACGTGTTCGAAATTAACAACAAAGCGAATTCAACCGAAACAAGCTCCAACAAGACCGACAACACTTACGAGAGCAATCCGGCGTGTCTTCGGAGTGTTTCGCTTCAGGGCAAACTTTAATAAAGTCCACTAGTTCGTATCCCGGTTTGAATGAAATTAATACCACAATAAATCGAGCGAAACAAGCTCCAATGAGACCGGCGACACATAGGAGTGCAACCCGTGCATTTCGAGTGTTTCGCACGGTGCAACTTTCACAAGATCCACCGGTCTGGATCTCAACTTGTACGAAATTAACATCAAAGCTTAATTCGACCAAACAAGCTCCAACAAGACCGACAACATTTACGAGGGCAAACCGTGTGTCTTCGGTGTTTCGCCGGGCAAGCTTTTATAAAGTCCACTTGTTCAGATCCCAGTTTAAATGAAATTAACACCAGAGCTAAATCGAGCGTAAACAAGCTCCAATGAGACCAATGACACGAGGAGTGCAACCCGTGCATTTTGAGTGTCATTCGTGCAAACTTTCACAAAATCCACCGGATTGGGACTTGACTTGTTCGAAATTAACAACAAATAGAATTCGACCGAAACAAGCTCCAACAAGACCGACAACACTTACGAGGGCAATCCGGTGTGTCTTCAGAGTGTTTCGCTTCGGGGCAAACTTTTATAAAGTCCACTTGTTCATATCCCGGTTTGAATGAAAATAACACCAGAGCGAAATCGAGTGAAACATGCTCCAATGAGACCAGCGACGACACGAGGAGTGCAACCCGGTGCATTTTAGGAGTGTTTCGCTCCGGTGCAAACTTTCACAAAATCCACCTATTTGGGACTAGACTTGTTCGAAATTAACAACAAAGCGAATTCGACCGAAACAAGCTCCAACAAGACCGACAACACTTACGAGAGCAATCCGGCGTGTCTTCGGAGTGTTTCGCTTCAGGGCAAACTTTCATAAAGTCCACTAGTTCGTATCCCGGTTTGAATGAAATTAACACCACAGCGAAATCGAGCGAAACAAGCTCCAATGAGACCGGCGACACATAGGAGTGCAACCCGGTGCATTTTTGGAGTGTTTCGCTACGGTGCAAACTTTCACAAGTGATGAGGACATCGTCCCTATTGATACAACCACGCCGAAAGTGATTCTTCTCAAGCACAACAAGTTTTACAAGAAACTACTACTGTGTTCGAGCATGTCTACTCAATTATCAGTGAATTGCTCCTAAGTATTTATACAAATGATTCACAGAATCGAATGCTATTTAATTCTTGGGATGATCTTGTTGTCTTTAGGAACCATGGAGAAGAACCTTCAAATGCCAAGCATAAAGCACAATCATCATATGCGCAAGTTGGACATGGAATCAGCAAATTTGCGGGTTCGGCCTCCGCGACAGTATCAACTTCAAACGACCATAACTTTTGTTCCAGAAGGCTTCTGGAGGACTATGAGTACAAGAACGAAAGCCCTGGTCGTCATCTTTCAAACGGATCTGAGATCACCTCAAAATTCCCTTCGAGTCAGCGGGAAAACGCAAAACAATCCAGAACACTTTTTCAGTCCGAGTTCGAGTCCAATTCGAACTCAGAAACAGTACTGATTTTAAAGTGCCATAACTTCCGATTCCGGAGGGTTCTGGAGGCCCATGAGTACACGTTTGAAAGGTCTCAGAGTCTACTTTCCAAAGGATCTGGCCTCACCTTAAAACTCCTTCAGATGCGTCCGAAAACTGCCAAAAACCGAACGATGCTTTTTCAGTCCGAGTCAAACTCTAGTCAAAGTAGGCTTGGTGTTTGTAACTTGAGTTGTATTAGGTCTCCTATGCTATGGACGACCCTCTCCTGCTCCCCTAGTATAAATAAGCACCCAAACCCTCATCTAGGACTTGGGTTTTGTTTAGTTATGTTTAGCCTTTTGTTACATACCGATAATCACGCTGCGGTTTACTAGACCGCTGCTTATCGCTACGTAACCCCACCGCTTGTGTTTCTTTCAGATTTGAGCTTAATACATATTTGCCAATTTAGTTGGTTGTTCATCTTGTTCTTGCTATGTTCTTCGATTGCTTGCAGGAACAATGACCTTCGTGGTCGTTGATCGCTTCGCAAGATCAATAACCATCCGGAGTTGGTGTATCGGTTGCTAAGGCGCAACGCCCCGACGGTTGTAGTCGGGCCAACATCGATTCCTACCAAATCGATAGTTACCTCCTCTCATCGAAAGATCGGGCCCAAGTTCACATCAGTGGTATCGAGCGCCAAAGTTGATCGGTGAGAGATTACTAGTTTGCATTTATTTACCTACAAATTCGTAAAAACCAAAAAAAAAATTTAGTAGATTAGATTGCCTTTGTCCAAACCACTTTGAGCTTTTGCTTTTACTACTTAGTCCTTGCTTGTTGAGTCTTCGGTTGCATCGCTGTGTCGCAGTGCTGGTTTTAGCATCTTTCCCGAGAGTTTCGAGTTCGAGTCACGCTTATCGCCACTTTCGCTTTTGTCATCATCGCTGCCATTATCCTTTGTGTCACCTAGGTTTTCATTGCAGTGTGCCACCATTGTTGATTAGAGCCGCCACCACAATTCTAGAGTTTGTGTACATCCTAGAAGGAAAATCCAAAATTGTTGGTCAATCTTCCCAAAAATAGCAGATTGGTTTCTAAAATTGTTGAGCGACCTTGCTAAGAATAGTGGCTTGGTTTCCTTGTAAAGTTTTAGCCTTGCTGCACCATCTGAAAATTGAAAAAAAGTACCTTCAGAAGACCGCCCGCCACTGAAGGTGTTCGCCGAGTGCTCGCTTCGCTGCCTAGTCGCCTGAGTGCTCGCCCATCGCGGGCCTGGTCGCCGAGTGCTCGCCCATCGCGGGCCTGGTCGCCGAGTGCTCACCCATCGCGGGCCTGGTCAGCCGAAAGTGCTCGCCTTCACAGGCTCGGTCACGAAAGTGCTCGCCTGTCACAGTGAGCTGGTCGCCTGAGTGCTCGCTGATCACAGACGAGAGAGAGAGTGAAAAAAGCAAGTGCACAAAAAAAAGCCGACAAAAAAAAGGAAAAGGCAAGTGCACAAAAGAGCCAAGACTAAAAGAAAAGAAAAAAAAAAGGAGCTTGGGGTAGTGCCTTTGTTTTTCGGTTCAAGGTTGGATTTCGGTATGACGCTTGTGTCCTGGCCGCTGCCTCTAGTACGGTTAGGCCTAGGACCAAAGACGGTACCATCGCTGAACGATTATTCAACTTGTTTTGACTAATGTGGTTTTAGCTTCTTTGTACTATTTTCAGCCACCTATAGCTCCACATATACTACTACCCTGTACATGTGTTTGGCACCGATACACTTATCTCCGTGGTTATTTTCTTGCTCTGCCATCACCTCCCGCTCAGCTTTGTAAGAATTGGTAAGAACTTGATTGAACAAGTTGAGTGTGAGCTACTGCTTAGCCACATCAAGTAGTTGATAGGGGATTATATATGGTGTTGTTTTTCCTTGTTATCTACTAATCATGGCAGTCCACTTGAAACGAAGTTCACTTCGATTCAACCAAAAGATTTATACATAAACAACATGAAGGCTTCGCCTCCTACTCCCTAACACGGTAACCTCAAAATAACATTGCCTCCATATGCTGGAAATTTTGATCCTGAAGCATATATTGATTGGGAAATAGCGGTAGACAAACAATTTAGCATGTCTAATTTGTCTGAAAATGAAAAGATTAGTTTTGCCGCTAATGTGCTTTCTGGGTATGCGTTAACATTATGGAAGCATGTTTGTAGAAAAGGGAGAAAACCTGAGAATTGGAATGACATGAAGAAAATTATGAGATTTGAATTTGTTCCTGAATATTATGCTGAGTGTTTGCTTGCTAAACTTCAATGCTTAAAACAAGGGAGTAATACTGTTAGAGAATACTATCTTGAATTGCAAACTTGTTTGTTACGTTGTGGTTTAGAAGAACGTGATGAAGCTATCCAGTTTAGGTTCATTCATGGGCTTAATAAGGGTATTTAGGATATTCTTATTGATCAAACATATCGATCTCTTTCACAATTGTTGGAAAGTGCTTGTAGTATTGAAAGTTTGAATGCACTACTAGCTTCACTTGAGACGCCAGCTTGTTGCACCTCCTCTGTGGCTAACATTTTGCGCATAAATGAGCACAAGCAAAAAGAGATTGATAACGTGGAAGATGAGAAAGTCGAGCATGGGACATTCCCTTCGACTATGGAATGAGATATGGATACCCCAACACATACAACAACGGATGAAACTTTAGGAGGTTTTGATGTTCCTACTTCTGAGGAGGAGACCATTGACCATGGTATAAATCAGATTTTACAGCAAGAAAGGGAGCAAATTGGTGAGTATATTCCTACTATACACAATTCTTGTGAACTACCACCTTGTGCCACAATTGTAGAACAATATGACTAATTGCATGCTTATAATTTTGATCATGTGGTGCTGATTACGCATAAGGAGGTGATAGCTAGAATATCCCCTACCACTGTTTTGTGCTATGTCATGTTGAATGAGCCTGTTAGTTTGACTTGTGCTATGGACAAGATTTCTGAAATTTCATCTCTTAAGTCTTTGTCTAGCACCTATGCCTACAGTTTTAAATTCAATTTATTTGGTGAATATGGCATAGATGGTAAGTTTCTTGTTTATAGAATATGCATAACTTGTGATAAACTTGCTGAATTGAAGCTTGCTATTTTGGGCAATTCTAGTTGTAAGCAACAACTTGTTTCATTTATGTGCTCCATCAAATTTTCCTAATAAGTGTGATACCCATAGCTTGTCATTCACATTGTTCAATTTTAGTACATTAACTTGTATTACAAATCAGCATGTCGAAGTTGATGCGTGAAGCCCATTAAAATTGTGTCACCATTATTGGAATGGTTTGATATTGCTTGTTTACAATTTGATGATATGAATGAGCCATGCTTGATGCCGTAACTTGTAGTTTTACCCACAAAACATGTTATTGAATGCGCTCACAAAACATGAGAATTCTTTATCAAAGGTCGTGATAGATATGTGCTTTTACTTATATTTGCAAATCAAGTTGCAAAATAAATCATGTTAATTTTGATGCCATATGCTTCACTTATACCCATGAATCAACTTGCGTAATTGTGAGGAAAGGTTATTTGCTTAAATTTGATTTCTTCTTTTGTTGTTATGAAAATAGCCCGCCATGAATCCAAAAGAACAACAAAATATGGGATATATACATATATGTTGTGTACACACTCTTCTTTTTTAGTTGTTTTTTTCCAAAGATGTCCAAAACCGAGGACGGTTTTCCTTCAAAGAGGGAGGAAGCATCGAATAGTGCTAGCGCCATCAAGGCATTATATGTTGGAAAGAAGTGTTGAGCTATATGGATAATTATCAGGTGAATCCTCTAAATATTTTTCTTGTATTTAAAATATATAAAAAGGCAGAGCTACTATTTTATTTAAATAAATGCAGGATCTATATGAGAATGTTCTGTGCTGAAGACGAGTTAAAGGGTAAGCTTGAGTCGAGGACGACTCAAATTCAAGAAGGGGAGGATGATGAGGACATCACCACTATGGATATGTCCACACCAAGTTGGACCAACTCCATCAGGTCACCCATAGCCCAAGAAGAGGAAGAGCTTGAGTCGAGGACAACTCAAATGGAAGAAGGGGAGGATGATGAGGACATCGTCCCTATTGATACAACCACGCCGAGTGATTCTTCTCAAGCACAACAAGTTTTACAAGAAACTACTACTCGTGTTCGAGCATGTCTACTCAATTATCGTGAATTCGCTCCTAAGTATTTATACAAATGATTCACAGAATCGAATGCTATTTAATTCTTGGGATGATCTTATTGTCTTTAGGAACTATGGAGAAGAACCTTCAAATGCCAAGCATAAAGCACAATCATCATATGCGCAAGTTGGACATGGAATCAGCAAATTCGCGGGTTCGGCCTCCGCGACAGTATCAAATTCAAACGACCATAACTTTTGTTCCAGAAGGCTTCTGGAGGTCTATGAGTACAAGAACGAAATCCCTGGTCGTCCTCTTTCAAATGGATCTGAGATCACCTCAAAATTCCCTTCGAGTCAGCGGAAAAATGCAAAACAATCTAGAACACTTTTTCAGTCCGAGTTCGAGTCCAATTCGAACTCAGAAACAGCACTGACTTTAAAGTGCCATAACTTCCGATTCCGGAGGGTTCTGGAGGCCCATGAGTACACGTTTGAAAGGTCTCGGAGTCTACTTTCCAAAGGATCTGGCCTCACCTCAAAACTCCTTCAGATGCGTCCGGAAACTGCCAAAAACCGAACGATGCTTTTTCAGTCCGAGTCAAACTCTAGTCAAAGTAGGCTTGGTGTTTGTAACTTGAGTTGTATTAGGACTCCTATGCTATGGACGACCCTCTTCTGCTCCCCTAGTATAAATAAGCACCCAAACCCTCATCTAGGACTTGGGTTTTGTTTAGTTATGTTTAGCCTTTGCTACATACCGATAATCACGCTGGTCGACTAGACCGCCTGCTTATCGCTACGTAACCCCACCGTTTGTGTTTCTTTCAGATTTGAGCTTAATACATATTTGCCAATTTAGTTGGTTGTTCATCTTGTTCTTGCTATGTTCTTCGATTGCTTGCAGGAACAATGACCTTCGTGGTCAGGTTGATCGCGCTTCTGCAAGATCAATAACCATCTGGAGTTGGTGTATCGGTTGCTAAGGCACAACGTCCTGGACGGTTGTAGTCGGGCCGTCAACATCGATTCCTACCAAATCGATAGTTACCCTCCTCTCATCGAAAGATCGGGCCCAAGTTCACATCAGGAAGCATCGAATAGTGCTAGCGCTCATCAAGGCATTATATGTTGGAAAGAAGTGTTGAGCTATATGGATAATTATCGTGAATCCTCTAAATATTTTTCTTGTATTTAAAATATATAAAATGGCAGAGCTACTATTTTATTTAAATAAATGCAGGATCTATATGAGAATGTTCTCAGGTCAAGACGAGTTAGCAGGGTAAGCTTGAGTCGAGGACTACTCAAATTCAAGAAGGAGGATGATGAGGACATCACCACTATGGATATGTCCACACCAAGTTGGACCAACTCCATCAGGTCACCCATAGCCCAAGAAGAGGAAGAGCTTGAGTCGAGGACAACTCAAATGGAAGAAGGGGAGGATGATGAGGACATCGTCCCTATTGATACAACCACGCCGAGTGATTCTTCTCAAGCACAACAAGTTTTACAAGAAACTACTACTCGTGCTCGAGCATGTCTACTCAATTATCAGGTGAATTCGTTCCTAAGTATTTATACAAATGATTCACAGAATCGAATGCTATTTAATTCTTGGGATGATCTTATTGTCTTTAGGAACCATGGAGAAGAACCTTCAAATGCCAAGCATAAAGCACAATCATCATATGCGCAAGTTGGACATGGAATCAGCAAATTCGCGGGTTCGGCCTCCGCGACAGTATCAACTTCAAATGACCATAATTTTTGTTCCAGAAGGCTTCTGGAGGTCTATGAGTACAAGAACGAAAGCCCTGGTCGTCCTCTTTCAAACGGATCTGAGATCACCTCAAAATTCCCATCGAGTCAGCGGGAAAACGCAAAAAAATCCAGAACACTTTTTCAGTCCGAGTTCGAGTCCAATTCGAACTCAGAAACAGCACTGACTTTAAAGTGCCATAACGTCCGATTCCGGAGGGTTCTGGAGGCCCATGAGTACACGTTTGAAAGGTCTCGGAGTCTACTTTCCAAAGGATCTGGCCTCACCTCAAAACTCCTTCAGATGCGTCCGTAAACTGCCAAAAACCGAACGATGCTTTTTCAGTCCGAGTCAAACTCTAGTCAAAGTAGGCTTGGTGTTTGTAACTTGAGTTGTATTAGGTCTCCTATGCTATGGACGACCCTCTCCTGCTCCCCTAGTATAAATAAGCACCCAAACCCTCATCTAGGACTTGGGTTTTGTTTAGTTATGTTTAGCCTTTGCGACATACCGATAATCATGCGAGTCGACTAGACCGCCTGTTTATCGTTACAGAACCCCACCGTTTGTGTTTCTTTCAGATTTGAGCTTAATACATATTTGCCAATTTAGTTGGTTGTTCATCTTGTTCTTGCTATGTTCTTCGATTGCTTGTAGGAACAATGACCTTCGTGGTCAGGTTGATCGCGCTTCTGCAAGATCAATAACCATCTGGAGTTGGTGTATCGGTTGCTAAGGCGCAACGTCCTGGACGGTTGTAGTCGGCCGCCAACATCGATTCCTACCAAATCGATAGTTACCTCCTCTCATCGAAAGATCGCCCAAGTTCACATCAGTGGTATCGAGCGCCAAAGTTGATCGGTGAGAGAGTACTAGTTTGCATTTATTTACCTACAAATCCGTAAAACCAAAAAAAAATTTAGTAGATTAGATTGCCTTTGTCCAAACCACTTTGAGCTTTTGCTTTTACTACTTAGTCCTTGCTTGTTGAGTCTTCGGTTGCATCGCTGTGTCGTGTGCTAGTTTTAGCGCTTTCCCGTAGAGTTTCGAGTTCGAAATACGCTTATCGTCACTTTCGCTTTTGTCATCATCGCCGCCATTATCCTTTGTGTCACCTAGGTTTTCATTGCAGTGTGCCACCTTTGTTGATTAGAGCCGCCACCACAATTCTAGGGTTTGTGTACATCCTAGAAGGAAAATCCAAAATTGTTGGTCAATCTTCCCAAAAATAGCAGATTGGTTTCTAAAATTGTTGAGCGACCTTATGCTAAGAATAGTGGCTTGGTTTCATTGTAAAAGTTTTAGCCCTGCTGTACCATTTGAAAGTTGAAAAAAGAGTACCTTCAGAAGACCGCCGCTGCACAGAAGGTGTTCGCCCGAGTGCTCGCCTCGGCCACCGCCTGGTCGCCGAGTGCTCGCCCATCGCGGGGCCGGTCGCCGAGTGCTCGCCATCGCATGGCCTGGCCGAAAGTGCTCGCCCATCGCTGGCCTGGTCGCGAGTGCTCACCCATCGCGGGCCTCGGTCGCCGAGTGCTCGCCTCTTCAAGGGGCTCGGTCACGAGTGCTCGCCTGTCACAGGAGTTGGTCGCCTGAGTGCTCGCCGATCACAGACGAGAGAGAGAGAAAAAAAAGAAAAGGCAAGTGCACAAAAAAAAGCCGCACAAAAAAAAGGAAAAGGCAAGTGCAATCAAAAGAGTCAAGACTAAAAAAGAAAAGAAAAAAAGGAGCTTGGGGTAGTGCCTTTGTTTTTCAGTTCAAGGTTGCATTGTGGCGACGCTTGTGTCCTGCAAGCCTCTAGTACGGTTAGGCCTAGGACCAAAGACGGTACCATCGTTGAATGATTATTCAACTTGCTTTGACTAATGTGGTTTTAGCTTCTTTGTACTATTTTCGCCACCTATAGCTCCACATATACTACTACCCCTGTGTACATGTGTTTGGCACCGATACACTTATCTCCGTGGTTATTTTCTTGTGGTTGCCATCACCTCCCGCCAGCTTGGTAAGAATTGGTAAGAACTTGATTGAACAAGTTGAGTGTGAGCGACTGCTTAGCCACATCAAGTAGTTGATAGGGGATTACATATGGTTTTGTTTTTCCTTGTTATCTACTAATCATGACAGTACATGAAACGAGTTCACTTCAATTCAACCAAAAGATTTATGACATAAACAACATGAAGGCTTCGCCTCCTACTCCCTAACACGGTAACCTCAAAATAACATTGCCTCCATATGCTGGAAATTTTGATCCTCAAGCATATATTGATTGGGAATAGCGTAGACAAACAATTTAGCATGTCTAATTTGTCTGAAAATGAAAAGATTAGTTTTGCCGCTAATGTGCTTTCTCGGTATGCTAACATTATGGAAGCATGTTTGTAGAAAAGGAGAAAACCCGAGAATTGGAATGACATGAAGAAAATTATGAGATTTGAATTTGTTCCTAATATTATGCCGAGTGTTTGCTTGCTAAACTTCAATGCTTAAAACAAGGAGTAATATCATAGAGAATACTATCGTGAATTGCAAACTTGTTTGTTACGCTGTGGTTTAGAAGAACGTGATGAAGCTATCCAATTTAGGTTCATTCATGGGCTTAATAAGGGTATTCAGGATATTCTTATTGATCAAACATATCGATCTCTTTCACAATTGTTGGAAAGTGCTTGTAGTATTGAAAGTTTGAATGCACTACTAGCTTCACTTGAGACGCCAGCTTGTCACACCTCCTCTTGTGGCTAACATTTTGCGCATAAATGAGCACAAGCAAAAGAGATTGACAACGTGGAAGATGAGAAAGTCGAGCATGGGACATTCCTTCGACTATGGAACGAGATATGGATACCCCAACACATACAACAACGGATGAAAATTTAGGAGGTTTTGATGTTCCTACTGAGGAGGAGACCATTGACCATGGTACAAATCTGATTTTACAGCAAGAAAGGGAGCAAATTGGTGAGTATATTCCTACTATACACAATTCTTGTGAACTACCACCTTGTGCCACAATTGTAGAACCATATGACGAATTGCATGCTTATAATTTTGATCATGTGGTGCTGATTACGCATAAGGAGGTGATAGCTAGAATATCCCCTACCACTGTTTTGTGCTATGTCATGTTGAATGAGCCTGTTAGTTTGACTTGTGCTATGGATAAGATTTCTGAAATTTCATCTCTTAAGTCTTTGTCTAGCACCTATGCCGACTGTTTTAAATTCAATTTATTTGGTGAATATGGCATAGATGGCAAGTTTCTTGTTTATAGAATATGCATAACTTGTGATAAACTTGCTGAATTGAAGCTTGCTATTCTGGGCAATTCTAGTTGTAAGCAACAACTTATTTCATTTATGCTCCATCAAATTTTCCTAATAAGTGTGATACCCATAGCTTGTTGCCACATTGTTCAATTTTAGTACATTAACTTGTATTACAAATCAGCATGTCGAAGTTGATGCGTGAAGCCCATTAAAATTGTGTCACCGTTATTGGAATGGTTTGATATTGCTTGTTTACAATTTGATGATATGAATGAGCCATGCTTGATGCTAGAACTTGTAGTTTTACCCACAAAACATGTTATTGAATGCGGCTCACAAAACATGAGAATTCTTTATCAAAGGTCAGGGATAGATATGTGCTTCACTTATATTTGCAAATCAAGTTGCAAAATAAATCATATTAATTTTGATGCCATATGCTTCACTTATACCCATGAATCAACTTGCGAATTGTGAGGGAAGGTTATTTGCTTAAATTTGATTTCTTCTTTTGTTGTTATGAAAATAGCCTCATGAATCCAAAAGAACAACAAAATATGGGATATATACATATATGTTGTGTACACACTCTTATTTTTAGTTGTTTCTTTTTCCAAAGATGTCCAAAACCGAGGACAGCTTTTCCTTCAAAGAGGGAGGAAGCATCGAATAGTGCTAGCGCCATCAAGGCATTATATGTTGGAAAGAAGTGTTGAGCTATATGGATAATTATCGTGAATCCTCTAAATATTTTTCTTGTATTTAAAATATATAAAAAGGCAGAGCTACTATTTTATTTAAATAAATGCAGGATCTATATGAGAATGTTCTCAGGTCAAGACGAAGTTAGCAGGAGCTTGAGTCGAGGACGACTCAAATTCAAGAAGGGAGGATGATGAGGACATCACTACTATGGATATGTCCACACCAAGTTGGACCAACTCCATCAGTCACCCATAGCCCAAGAAGAGGAAGAGCTTGAGTCGAGGACAACTCAAATGGAAGAAGGAGGATGATGAGGACATCGTCCCTATTGATACAACCACGCCGAGTGATTCTTCTCAAGCACAACATGTTTTACAAGAACCTACTACTCGTGCTCGAGCATGTCTACTCAATTATCAGGTGAATTCGTTCCTAAGTTTTTATACAAACGATTCACAGAATCGAATGCTATTTAATTCTTGGGATGATCTTATTGTCTTTAGGAACCATGGAGAAGAACCTTCAAATGCCAAGCATAAAGCACAATCATCATATGCGCAAGTTGGACATGGAGTCAGCAAATTCGCGGGTTCGGCCTCCGCGACAGTATCAACTTCGAATGACCATAACTTTTGTTCCAGAAGGCTTCTAGAGGTCTATGAGTACAAGAACGAAAGCTCTGGTCATCCTCTTTCAAACGGATCTGAGATCACCTCAAAATTCCCTTCGAGTCAACAGGAAAACGCAAAACAATCTAGAACACTTTTTCAGTCCGAGTTCGAGTCCAATTCGGCCTCAGAAACAGCACTGATTTAAAGTGCCATAACTTTCGATTCCGGAGGGTTCTGGAGGCCCATGAGTACACGTTTGAAAGGTCTCGGAGTCTACTTTCCAAAGGATCTGGCCTCACCTCAAAACTCCTTCAGATGCGTCCGAAAACTGCCAAAAACCGAACGATTCTTTTTCAGTCCGAGTCAAACTCTAGTAAAAGTAGGCTTGGTGTTTTGAACTTGAGTTGTATTAGGTCTCCTATGCTATGGACGACCCTCTCCTGCTCCCCTAGTATAAATAACCACCCAAACCCTCATCTAGGACTTGGGTTTTGTTTAGTTATGTTTAGCCTTTGCTTACATACCGATAATCACGCTGCGTCGACTAGACCGCCTGCTTTATCGTTACAGTAACCCCACCGCTTGTGTTTCTTTCAGATTTGAGCTTAATACATATTTGCCAATTTAGTTGGTTGTTCATCTTGTTTTGCTATGTTCTTCGATTGCTTGTAGAACATGATTTGGTCATCGCTTCAAGATCAATAACCATCTCGAGTTGGTGTATTTTGCCGCAACGCTCGACGGTTGTAGTCGGCCGCCAACATCGATTCCTACCAAATCGATAGTTATTTCTTCATCGAAAGATCGGGCCCAAGTTCACATCAGGGGTCCCGATCTTTCGATGAGAGACGGTAGCGCCGATTTGGTGGAGGACGGTTGGCGTCTGACTACAACGAACCGTGACGCTATGCCTTAGCTTACCGTACACCACCCTCCTGAAGGTTATTGATTCATGGAAGCGCGATCAACCTGACCACGAAGGTCTTTGTTCCTGCAAGCAATCAAGAACCAGCAAGAACAAGAGATAACAAGCAACTCAATTGCGAATATGAATGTAGATCGATTCTGAAACAAGAACACTCGAGATTGGGGTTCCGATGAACAAGTAGACGGGCGGTCTAGTCGACACGCGCGAGTACAAGCGGTAGCAATGGCTAAACCTAATCAAACAAAACCCAAACCCTAATTATGGTGGCGGCTGGCTATTTATAGTCCAAGAGCATGCAGCACCAGGCCTTAACATGGGCCTAACTAATACAACTCGGATTAGAAGTCCCGTAGCCCAAACTGACTCGGACAGGAAAAGTAGTCTCCATTGTTCTGCAGTTTTCCGCTGACTCAGAAGGAATTTGAAGGTGATTTCGGATCCGTTTGAAAGAGGACGAGCAGATCTTTCAATCCTGTACTCGTGGGCCTCCAGAAGTGCTCTGGATCAAAAGTTACGAATGTTTGAAGTTGATGCTGTCTGCAAGTCCGAATCTGACTTGGAGTTCCTTCGAGCCTCCGACTTGGATTCGAGTCCCTTTGCACTTGGTGGCTCTTCTCCCAGGTTCCTAATAAGAATAACATGATCACAAGAATTAAATAGCATTCCATTCACTAAGTCATTAGTAGGAACACTTAGGAGCGACTTCACCTGATAATTTAATTTGCGTGCACGTGCTCGAGTGAGTGGTCCTTGTACATTTTGGTGAGATGAGTTAGCGCTGGTTGTATCCGTTTTGGAGATGTCCTCATCATCCTCCCCTCTTGAAATGGAGTCGCCCTCGACTCAAGCTCATCTTCATCACCCATGTACGGCTTCAAATCAGCAACATTGAAAGAATTGCTCACGCCAGAGTCCGCAGCAAATCAAGTTTGTATGCATTATCATTTATCTTAGCAAGAACTTTAAAAGGACCATCACTCTAGGCATCAATTTAGATTTTCGCAAATCAGAAACCTATCCTTTCTCAAGTGCAACCAAACAAGATCTCCAGTTCAAAAGTTAATTCTTCCTACCCTGATTACAAAGAGCTCTATATTTAGCATTCATGCGCCAATATTATCTTTAGTAGTCTCATGCAATTTCAGCACAAATTCAGCACGTTGAGCAAAGATCTAAATTTACTCGCTCGTAACATGGTAAAGGTAAAATATCAATGGGTGCACGAGGATTGAAACCATATACCACCGGAAAGGAGTCATCTTGGTAGTAGAATGCAATGAACGGTTGTAGGCAAACTCCACATGAGGTAGGCATTCTTCCCACATCTTCAAATTTTTCTTCAAAATGGCTCTCAACATTGCGCATAACGCTCGCTGATTTACTTCACCGCCATCGCTTTGAGGATGACATGTAGAAGAAAACAAGAGTTTGGTACCCGCTTCCAAAGCGCCCGCCAAAATGACTCAAAAATTTAGCATCTCGGTCTCGAGACAATTGTGGAAGGCACTCCATGTAGGCTAATTATCTCTCTGAAAAACAAATCAGCAATGTTTGTAGCATCATCGCTCTTATGACAAGGTATAAAATGTGCCATCTTAGAAAACCGATCCACGACAACAAATATGCTATCCCTCCCCCTCTTTGTCCTAAGTAGGCCTAAAACAAAGTCCATTGAAATATCTTCCCATGGAACACTAGGGATAGGAAGAGGCATATATAAACCATGTGGGTTCAGCCGTGACTTAGCTTTATTGCAAGTAGAGCAGCGAGAGACATAGCGCCCACATCGAAGTCTCATCTTGGGCCAATAAAAATGGTTGGCCAACACATCTTCGCTTTCTTCGCACCAAAGTGTCCCATCGGCCCTCCTCCATGCGCCCCAAGCAACAACAAACTAACAGATCCAATCGAATGCATAGCTTGTTAGAACGAAACACAAACCCATCATTAACAATGAACTTATTCCAAGCTCTCCTTCCTTACAATTTAGCAAAACATCTTTAAAATCAGAATCAAGCGATATTGCTCTTTAATCGCTCCAAGCCAAAGATTTTAGAGTCTAGTTGTGAAAGCATGGTATATCGTCGAGATAAAGCATCAAGAATAATATTATCCTTTCCTTCTTGTGTTTGATAACATAAGGAAAAGACTCAATGAATTCTACCCATGCGCATGCCTACGGTTCAACTTATTTTGGCTACTTAATGTGCTTCAAAGATTCATGATCCGAGTGGATAACAAACTCTCGGCCACAAATAATGTTGCCAAGTCTCTAATGTTCAACTAGTGCATACAATTCCTTATCATAAGTTGAGTAGTTCAAACGAGGCCCAGATAATTTCGCTGAAATAAGCGATCGGGCTTACCTCCTTGGATCAAGACGCCCAATCCCAATACCACTAGCATCACACTCAAGTTCAAAAGTCTTACCAAAGTCCGGGAGTTGAAGCAAGGTGCATGAGTTAGCTTGTCTTTCAACAAGTCAAAGGCGCTTCATGTGACTTGCCCCATTGGAAAACCACGCCTTTCTTGGACAACTCATTCAACGGTGCATCAATGGTATCAAATCTTTCACAAAGCGATTTATAGAATCCTCGCAAGTCCAAGGAAACTCCGCACTGCAGGACCGCTTTTAGAGTCGGCCAACTCTGAATTGCCTCAATCTTGGCTTGATCAACTTCAATTCCTCGTGGAGTAACAACATAGCCAAGAAAAGCAACTCGATCGGTGCAAAATGTGCACTTCTCAAGGTTACCAAATAAGCGGCATCTCGAAGGCATCGAAAACAGACGCAAATGAGCAAGATGTTCTTCTAATGATTTGCTATAGATCAAGATATCATCAAAGTATACCACCACAAATCTACCAATGAAAGCACGCAAAACTTCATTCATTAGTCTCATGAAAGTGCTAAAAGCGCGTAGTCAATCCAAAAGGCATCACTAACCACTTATATAGACCTAACTTAGTTTTGAAAGCTGTTTTCCATTCATCTCCTAATTTCATGCGGATTTGGTGGTAACCACTACGCAAATCAACCTTAGAGAACACAAGAGAGCCACTTAATTCATCAAGCATATCATCTAACCTAGGAATAGGATGACGATATCGAATTGTAATGTTATTGATTGCTCTACAATCCACACACATGCGCCATGATCCATCCTTCTTAGGAACTAAAAGGACCGAATGAAGACAAGGACTAAGAGATTCACGACGCATTCTTTGTCAAGCAATTCTTGCACTTGGCGCTTGTATCTCCTTAGTTTCTTCCGGATTAGTCCTATATGGCGCCGATTGGGCAAAGATGCTCCAGAATGAGGTCAATCTGATGCTCAATTCTCGAATTGGTGGCAAGCCGAGGAGTGTCCTTGGGAAAAACATCAAGATACTCCCGCAAAAGGTTAGTCACAAAGCAGAGGCAAAACAAAGAAGTATCTTCAAGTGAGAACAATGCATCCTTGCAAACTAAGGCATAGCAAACAGATTCATCAACAAATAGTTCCTTCACATCAGATTTGGCAAAACGAGAAAACATGCACCTTTCAACTTAATCTCATTTTTGTTATCACAAGGTGACTAGAAGTTTTTTTTTAGCATTTTCATCAATCTTTTGTTTACTAGCTCTAGCAATGTCTTCATTAATAATGGAATCAGGGTCATAGGATGCAATACAATCTTCCTTCCCTTATGCACAAAATAATACCGTTGGTTCTACCATCATGCATGTAACTTTTATCATATTGCCATGGTCTACCTAACAATATAGAACATGCTTGCATAGGTACGACATCACATTCAAAGCAGAATCATGATAGGAACCAATAGCAAATTGTATTCTCACCAAGCGTAACCTTAACCTTACCAATCGTTGTTAAACCATTGAACATAGTAGGGTCAAAAGTGGTCTTGTCTCCAAAGAAAGCTTCTCCACCATGTCCAAGCCTCGCAAGGTTGTTGCAACTTCCTCCGCCAATGATCACACGACATGATCGCTTCCTTGACGACACACTTGGTTTGGAACAAAGTTGTGCCACTGATTTTGGTCACCTTTCCAACTGACACTCAATGCACGCTGCATAATGAGGCTCTCATAATTGTCAAGATGGTTGGCTTCAATGTGATCTTCCGGTCTTGTTCATCTCCGCCTCGCATTGTCACCGCAAGCATAGCATATGTTTCTCATCCAAATCACTAGCGTAAGAATACTCACCATTGTCTCGCATAATCAAGACACGCTTGCTTGGGCATTGACTCTCATGTGACCATACCCTTTGCATTGATGACATTGCACATCCTCGTTTCTCCCAAATAAGAATCAAGCAGAGCTCCCGGCAGTGCTCGTGCAGTTTTTGTTACCTCCAAGCCTTGGCAACAAAAAGGCA
The DNA here is from genome assembly GCA_036346375.1 of Guadua angustifolia. Lineage (NCBI taxonomy): Eukaryota > Viridiplantae > Streptophyta > Magnoliopsida > Poales > Poaceae > Guadua > Guadua angustifolia. The sequence continues at coordinate 23,353 of JAYEVE010000493.1, read as the reverse complement.
GATGGAGGTCGGTTCTTGTTGTTGTTGGAGGTTGGTGCAATGTTGCCTTGTGGTGGTCGATGGAGCTCGTGTTGACCAAGTGTTAGCACGACCTGCAGAAACATTAGTTCTCGTATAGGCCATTTATGCTGCCCCAAGACTTCTCGCTCAAAGATGGCAAGCAAGATGAAACAAGCGAGTGATTGAATTATATTCCTTGTAGCTAAGAATGTCATAAATCTCACTGCTCAAATTTCACCCATAAATCTAGCCATAGCAGCCTCCTCCGACTCCTCTATACCACAAATAAGAACATACCCATTTGTAATTCCCGATAGTATTCCTCTACACTCTTGCTATCTTGCCTAAGCAACTCAAGCTTATTCAACAAATCACGCCGTAATAAGAGGGAACAAATCTAGCTCGATGATTCTTTTCAAATCAACCCGCTTTTGTGCCGATCAGATTCTTACGTCAAACTCACTCCACCAAATAGAAGCAAAATCAGCTGAACTCACTAGTGGCAGCTCTAACTCTTTTGTTTTCGTGATACTCATGACATGCAAACTTTGTTCGACAAACTAATTCCCATGTGAGGTATGCATCCGGTCATATTTACCATCAAAAGGTGGTATGGTAAACTTAACCTTACCAAGCTTAATCATCATAGTCACGCACTTCATGCCGGGCGCAAAGGACCCATACCATGCCGATTATGTGAAGTTGACGCTGTAGGGTCTTCTCAAGCTCAATCAGCAGCAGAGTCGCCGACGCTTCATCCACTCGCTGCCCAACACACCATGACCACGTACACCGGAGGTACTCGCCCATGCCCTCAAGGCGCCAATAATACTCTGCCAAAGTTGGTGTTGATGGAGCCAACGGAAAGATCCACCGGTCTGGATCTCAACATGTACGAAATTAACATCAAAGCGAATTCGACCGAAACAAGCTCCAACAAGACCGACAACATTTACGAGGGCAAACCGGTGTCTTCCGGGTGCTTCGCTCGGGCAAGCTTTATAAAGTCCACTTGTTCAGATCCCGGTTTGAATGAAATTAACACCAGAGCGAAATCGAGCGTAAACAAGCTCCAATGAGACCAGCGACACGAGGAGTGCAACCCGCATTTTAGGAGTGTCGCCCGTGCAAACTTTCACAAAATCCACCGGATTGGGACTTGACTTGTTCAAATTAACAACAAATAGAATTCGACCAAACAAGCTCCAACAAGACCGACAACACTTACGAGGGCAATCCGTGTCTTCGTCAGAGTGTTCCGCCGGGCAAACTTTTATAAAGTCCACTTGTTCAGATCCCGGTTTGAATGAAATTAACACCAGAGCTAAATCGAGTGAAACAAGCTCCAATGAGACCAATGACACGAGGAGTGCAACCCGTGCATTTTAGAGTGTTTCATTCCGTGCAAACTTTCACAAAATCCACCTATTTGGGACTAGACTTGTTCAAATTAACAACAAAGTTTAATTCGACCAAACAAGCTCCAACAAGACCGACAACACTTACGAGAGCAATCCGCGGTCTTCTGAGTGTTTCGCTTAGGGCAAACTTTCATAAAGTCCACTTGTTCGTATCCCGGTTTGAATGAAATTAACACCAGAGCGAAATCGAGCGAAACAAGCTCCAATTAGACCGGCGACACATAGGAGTGCAACCCTGTGCATTTTTGGAGTGTTTCGCTCCGGTGCAAACTTTTACAACATCTTCCTGTTCAGAGCTCAACTTGTACGAAATTAACATCAAAGCGAATTCGACCGAAACAAGCTCCAACAAGACCGACAACACTTACGAGGGCAAACCGGTGTGTCTTCTGGGTGCTTCGCTTCGGGGCAAACTTTTATAAAGTCCACTTGTTCGTATCCCGGTTTGAATGAAATTAACACCAGAGCGAAATCGAGCGAAACAAGCTCCAATGAGACCAGCGACACGTAGGAGTGCAACCCGGTGCATTTTAGGAGTGCTTCGCTCCGGTGCAAACTTTCACAAAATCCACCGGATTGGGGCTTGACTTGTTCGAAATTTACAACAAATAGAATTCGACCGAAACAAGCTCCAACAAGACCGACAACACTTACGAGGGCAATCCGGTGTGTCTTCGTGAGTGTTTCGCCGGGCAAACTTTTATAAAGTCCACTTGTTCGATCCCGCTTGAATGAAATTAACACCAGAGCTAAATCGAGTGAAACAAGCTCCAATGAGACCAATGACACGTAGGAGTGCAACCCGTGCATTTTAGGAGTGTTTCGCCCCGTGCAAACTTTCACAAAATCCACCTATTTGGGACTAGGCTTGTTCAAATTAACAACAAAGCTTAATTCGATCAAACAAGCTCCAACAAGACCGACAACACTTACGAGAGCAATCCGGCGTGTCTTCGAGTGTTTCGCTCAGGCAAACTTTCATAAAGTCCACTAGTTCAGATCCCGCTTGAATGAAATTAACACCACAAATAAATCGAGCTAAACAAGCTCCAATGAGACCGACGACACATAGGAGTGCAACCCGTGCATTTTTGGAGTGTTTCGCTACGGTGCAAACTTTCACAAGATCCACCGGTCTCGATCTCAACTTGTACGAAATTAACATCAAAGCGAATTCGACCGAAACAAGCTCCAACAAGACCGACAACATTTACGAGGGCAAACCGGTGTGTCTTCGGTGTTTCGCCAGCAAGCTTTTATAAAGTCCACTTGTTCAGATCCCGCTTTGAATGAAATTAACACCAGAGCGTAAATCGAGCTAAACAAGCTCCAATGAGACCAAATGACACGAGGAGTGCAACCCGGTGCATTTTAGGAGTGTTTCGCTCCGGTGCAAACTTTCACAAAATCCACCGGATTGGGACTTGACTTGTTCGAAATTAACAACAAATAGAATTCGACCGAAACAAGCTCCAACAAGACCGACAACACTTACGAGGGCAATCCGGTGTGTCTTCTGGGTGTTTCACTTCGGGGCAAACTTTTATAAAGTCCACTTGTTCGTATCCCGGTTTGATTGAAATTAACACCAGAGCGAAATCGAGCGAAACAAGCTCCAATGAGACCAGCGACACGTAGGAGTGCAACCCGGTGCATTTTAGGACTGTTTCGCTCCGGTGCAAACTTTCACAAAATCCACCTATTTGGGACTAGACTTGTTCAAATTAATAACAAAGTTTAATTCGATCAAACAAGCTCCAACAAGACCGACAACACTTACGAGAGCAATCCGCGTGTCTTCGAGTGTTTCGCTTCAGGCAAACTTTCATAAAGTCCACTAGTTCAGATCCCGGTTTGAATGAAATTAACACCACAAATAAATCGAGCTAAACAAGCTCCAATGAGACCGGCGACACATAGGAGTGCAACCCGTGCATTTTTGGAGTGTTTCACACGGTGCAACTTTCACAAGATCCACCGTCCGATCTCAACATGTACGAAATTAACATCAAAGCGAATTCGACCGAAACAAGCTCCAACAAGACCGACAACATTTACGAGGGCAAACCGGTGTGTCTTCCGGTGCTTCGCCGGGCAAACTTTATAAAGTCCACTTGTTCAGATCCCGCTTGAATGAAATTAACACCAGAGCTAAATCGAGCGTAAACAAGCTCCAATGAGACCAAATACACGAGGAGTGCAACCCGCAGCATTTTAGGAGTGTCATTCCGTGCAAACTTTCACAAAATCCACCGGATTGGGGCTTGACTTGTTCGAAATTTACAACAAATAGAATTCGACCGAAACAAGCTCCAACAAGACCGACAACACTTACGAGGGCAATCCGGTGTGTCTTCAGAGTGTTTCGCTCCGGGGCAAACTTTTATAAAGTCCACTTGTTCGTATCCCGGTTTGAATGAAATTAACACCAGAGCGAAATCGAGTGAAACAAGCTCCAATGAGACCAGCGACACGTAGGAGTGCAACCCGGTGCATTTTAGGAGTGTTTCGCTCCGGTGCAAACTTTCACAAAATCCACCTATTTGGGACTAGACTTGTTCGAAATTAACAACAAAGCGAATTCGACCGAAACAAGCTCCAACAAGACCGACAACACTTACGAGAGCAATCCGGCGTGTCTTCGGAGTGTTTCGCCGGGCAAACTTTCATAAAGTCCACTAGTTCGTATCCCGGTTTGAATGAAATTAACACCACAGCGAAATCGAGCGAAACAAGCTCCAATGAGACCGGCGACACATAGGAGTGCAACCCGGTGCATTTTTGGAGTGTTTCACACTGCAAACTTTCACAAGATCCACCGTCTGGATCTCAACTTGTACGAAATTAACATCAGTTTAATTCGACCAAACAAGCTCCAACAAGACCGACAACATTTACGAGGGCAAACCGGTGTGTCTTCTGGGTGTTTCGCCTCGGGGCAAGCTTTTATAAAGTCCACTTGTTCGTATCCCGGTTTGAATGAAATTAACACCAGAGCGAAAATCGAGCTAAACAAGCTCCAATGAGACCAATGACATGTAGGAGTGCAACCCGCATTTTAGGAGTGTTTCATTCGTGCAAACTTTCACAAAATCCACCGATTGGGACTTGACTTGTTCAAATTAACAACAAAGCTTAATTCGACCAAACAAGCTCCAACAAGACCGACAACACTTACGAGAGCAATCCGCATGTCATCTGAGTGTTTCGCCGGGCAAACTTTTATAAAGTCCACTTGTTCAGATCCCGGCTTGAATGAAATTAACACCAGAGCTAAATCGAGTGAAACAAGCTCCAATGAGACCAATGACACGAGGAGTGCAACCCGCATTTTAGGAGTGTTTCGCCCGTGCAAACTTTCACAAAATCCACCTATTTGGGACTAGACTTGTTCAAATTAACAACAAAGCTTAATTCGACCAAACAAGCTCCAACAAGACCGACAACACTTACGAGAGCAATCCGCGTGTCTTCGAGTTTTTCGCTCAGGCAAACTTTCATAAAGTCCACTAGTTCAGATCCCGCTTTGAATGAAATTAACACCACAAATAAATCGAGCTAAACAAGCTCCAATGAGACCGGCGACACATAGGAGTGCAACCCGTGCATTTTGGAGTGTTTCACCACGGTGCAACTTTCACAAGATCCACCGGTCCGATCTCAACATGTACGAAATTAACATCAAAGAGAATTCGACCAAACAAGCTCCAACAAGACCGACAACATTTACGAGGGCAAACCGTGTGTCTTCGGTGTTTCGCCGGGGCAAACTTTATAAAGTCCACTTGTTCAGATCCCGCTTTGAATGAAATTAACACCAGAGCTAAATCGAGCTAAACAAGCTCCAATGAGACCAGCGACACGAGGAGTGCAACCCGTGCATTTTAGGAGTGCTTCATTCGTGCAAACTTTCACAAAATCCACCGGATTGGGACTTGACTTGTTCAAATTAACAACAAATAGAATTCGATCAAACAAGCTCCAACAAGACCGACAACACTTACGAGGGCAATCCGTGTGTCTTTAGAGTGTTTCGCCGGGCAAACTTTTATAAAGTCCACTTGTTCAGATCCCGCTTGAATGAAATTAACACCAGAGCTAAATCGAGTGAAACAAGCTCCAATGAGACCAATGACACGAGGAGTGCAACCCGTGCATTTTAGGAGTGTTTCGCCTCGTGCAAACTTTCACAAAATCCACCTAATTGGGACAAGACTTGTTCAAATTAACAACAAAGTTTAATTCGACCAAACAAGCTCCAACAAGACCGACAACACTTACGAGAGCAATCCGGCGGTCTTCGAGTGTTTCGCTCAGGCAAACTTTCATAAAGTCCACTAGTTCAGATCCCGGTTTGAATGAAATTAACACCACAAATAAATCGAAGCTAAACAAGCTCCAATGAGACCGGCGACACATAGGAGTGCAACCCGCATTTTTGGAGTGCAACTTTCACAAGATCCACCGGTCTCGATCTCAACTTGTACGAAATTAACATCAAAGCTTAATTCGATCAAACAAGCTCCAACAAGACCGACAACATTTACGAGGGCAAACCGTGTGTCTTCCGGTGTTTCGCCGGGCAAGCTTTTATAAAGTCCACTTGTTCAGATCCCGCTTTGAATGAAATTAACACCAGAGCTAAATCGAGCGTAACAAGCTCCAATGAGACTAGCGACACGAGGAGTGCAACCCGGCATTTTAGGAGTGTTTCGCCCCGTGCAAACTTTCACAAAATCCACCGGATTGGGACTTGACTTGTTCAAATTAACAACAAATAGAATTCGACCAAACAAGCTCCAACAAGAACGACAACACTTACGAGGGCAATCCGTGTGTCTTCGAGTGTTTCGCCGGGCAAACTTTATAAAGTCCACTTGTTCGTGATCCCGGTTTGAATGAAATTAACACCAGAGCTAAATCGAGTGAAACAAGCTCCAATGAGACCAATGACACGAGGAGTGCAACCCGTGCATTTTAGAGTGTTTCGCCATGTGCAAACTTTCACAAAATCCACCTATTTGGGACTAGACTTGTTCAAATTAACAACAAAGCTTAATTCGACCAAACAAGCTCCAACAAGACCGACAACACTTACGAGAGCAATCCGCGGTCTTCTCGAGTGTTTCTCTTCAGGCAAACTTTCATAAAGTCCACTAGTTCAGATCCCGGTTTGAATGAAATTAACACCACAAATAAATCGAAATAAACAAGCTCCAATGAGACCGGCGACACATAGGAGTGCAACCCGCATTTTTGGAGTGTTTCGCACGGTGCAACTTTCACAAGATCCACCGGTCCGATCTCAACTTGTACGAAATTAACATCAAAGCGAATTCGACCAAACAAGCTCCAATAAGACCGACAACATTTACGAGGGCAAACCGTGTGTCTTCCGGTGTTTCGCCGGGCAAGCTTTTATAAAGTCCACTTGTTCAGATCCCGCTTTGAATGAAATTAACACCAGAGCGAAATCGAGCGAAACAAGCTCCAATGAGACCAGCGACACGTAGAGAGCAACCCGGTGCATTTTAGGAGTGCTTCGCTCCGGTGCAAACTTTCACAAAATCCACCGGATTGGGACTTGACTTGTTCGAAATTAACAACAAATAGAATTCGACCGAAACAAGCTCCAACAAGACCGACAACACTTACGAGGGCAATCCGTGTCTTCGAGTGTTTCGCTCGGGCAAACTTTTATAAAGTCCACTTGTTCAGATCCCGCTTGAATGAAATTAACACCAGAGCGAAATCGAGTGAAACAAGCTCCAATGAGACCAAATGACACGAGGAGTGCAACCCGTGCATTTTAGGAGTGTTTCGCTCCAGTGCAAACTTTCACAAAATCCACCTAATTGGGACTAGACTTGTTCGAAATTAACAACAAAGCGAATTCGACCGAAACAAGCTCCAACAAGACCGACAACACTTACGAGAGCAATCCGGCGTGTCTTCGGAGTGTTTCGCTTCAGGGCAAACTTTCTTAAAGTCCACTAGTTCGTATCCCGGTTTGAATGAAATTAACACCACAGGGAAATCGAGCGAAACAAGCTCCAATGAGACCGGCGACACATAGGAGTGCAACCCGGTGCATTTTTGGAGTGTTTCGCTACAGTGCAAACTTTCACAAAATCCACCGGTCTGGATCTCAACTTGTACGAAATTAACATCAAAGCTTAATTCGACCAAACAAGCTCCAACAAGACCGACAACATTTACGAGGGCAAACCGTGTGTCTTCCGGTGTTTCGCCGGGCAAGCTTTTATAAAGTCCACTTGTTCAGATCCCGGTTTGAATGAAACTAACACCAGAGCGAAATCGAGCTAAACAAGATCCAATGAGACCAATGACACGAGGAGTGCAACCCGCATTTTAGGAGTGCATTTTAGGAGTGACTTGTTCATTAACAACAAATAGAATGCAAACTTTCCACAAAATCCAATCCGGATTGGGACTTGACTTGTTCAAATTAACAACAAATAGAATTCGACCAAACAAGCTCCAACAAGACCGACAACACTTACGAGGGCAATCCGTGTGTCTTCAGAGTGTTTCGCCGGGCAAACTTTTATAAAGTCCACTTGTTCAGATCCCGTTTGAATGAAATTAACACCAGAGCTTAAATCGAGTGAAACAAGCTCCAATGAGACCAATGACACGAGGAGTGCAACCCGTGCATTTTAGGAGTGCAACCCTGCAAACTTTCACAAAATCCATTTTGGGACTTGACTTGTTCAAATTAACAACAAATAGAATTCGACCAAACAAGCTCCAACAAGACCGACAACACTTACGAGGGCAATCCAGTGTATTCGAGTGTTTCGCCTGGGCAAACTTTATAAAGTCCACTTGTTCAGATCCCGCTTGAATGAAATTAACACCAGAGCTAAATCGAGTGAAACAAGCTCCAATGAGACCAATGACACGAGGACGAGTGCAACCCGCATTTTAGAGTGTTTCATTCGATTTGGGACTGACTTGTCGCAACAAATAGAATTCGACCAAACAAGCTCCAACAAGACCGACAACACTTACGAGAGCAATCCGTGTTTCCACAAACATTCATAAAGTCCAAGAGTTCAGATCCCGCTTTGAATGAAATTAACACCAGAGCTAAATCGAGCTAAACAAGCTCCAATGAGACCAGCGACACATAGGAGTGCAACCCGTGCATTTTGGAGTGTTTCACATAAAGCAAACTTTCACAAAATCCACCGGTCCTGGATCTTAACTTGTACTAAATTAACATCAAAGCTTAATTCGACCAAACAAGCTCCAACAAGACCGACAACACTTACGAGGGCAATCCGTGTCTTCGAGTGTTTCGCTTCAGCAAAGTTTTATAAAGTCCACTTGTTCAGATCCCGCTTGAATGAAATTAACACCAGAGCGAAATCGAGCGAAACAAGCTCCAATGAGACCAGCGACACGTAGGAGTGCAACCCGGTGCATTTTAGGAGTGTTTCGCTCCGGTGCAAACTTTCACAACATCCACCTGTTTGGGACTTGACTTGTTCGAAATTAACAACAAAGCGAATTCGATCGAAACAAGCTCCAACAAGACCGACAACACTTACGAGGGCAATCCGGTGTGTCTTCGGAGTGTTTCGCTTCGGGGCAAACTTTTATAAAGTCCACTTGTTCGTATCCCGGCTTGAATGAAATTAACACCAGAGCGAAATCGAGCGAAACAAGCTCCAATGAGACCGGCGACACATAGGAGTGCAACCCGGCAGCATTTTGGAATGTTTCATTTGCAAACTTTCACAGATCCACCTGTCCTGGATCTCAACTTGTACAAAATTAACATCAAAGCGAATTCGACCAAACAAGCTCCAATAAGACCGACAACACTTACGAGGGCAATCCGGTGTGTCTTCGGAGTGTTTCGCTTCGGGGCAAAGTTTTATGAAGTCCACTTGTTCATATCCCGGTTTGAATTTAATTAACACCATAGCGAAATCGAGCGTAAACAAGCTCCAATGAGACCAGACACACAACCCGCATTTTTGGAGTGTTTCATTCTGCAAACTTTCACAAAATCCTCCGCTTCGGCTTGACTTGTTCAAAATTAACAACAGCTTAATTCGACCAAACAAGCTCCAACAAGACCGACAACACTTACGAGGGCAATCCGTGTGTCTTCTGAGTGTTTCGCTTTAGGGCAAAGTTTTATGAAGTCCACTTGTTCATATCCCGTTTGAATGAAATTAACACCAGAGCGAAATCGAGTGAAACAAGCTCCAATGAGACCAAATGACACGTAGGAGTGCAACCCGCATTTTAGGAGTGTTTCGCCCGTGCAAACTTTCACAAAATCCACCGCTTGGGACTTGACTTGTTCAAATTAACAACCAATTAATTCGATCAAACAAGCTCCAACAAGACCAACAACACTTACGAGGGCAATCCGTGTCTTCTGAGTGTTTCGCTTGGGGCAAACTTTCATAAAGTCCACTTGTTCGATTCCGGTTTGAATGAAATTAACACCAGAGCTAAATCGAGTGAAACAAGCTCCAATGAGACCAATGACACATAGGAGTGCAACCCGCATTTTAGGAGTGTTTCATCCCGGCAAACTTTCACAAAATCCACCTGTTTGGGACTCTCAGACTTGTTCAAATTAACAACAAAGCTTAATTCGATCAAACAAGCTCCAACAAGACCGACAACACTTACGAGGGCAATCCGCACAGTGTCTTCTGAGTGTTTCGCTTCAACAAGGGCAAACTTTCATAAAGTCCACTTGTTCGGATCCCGCTTGAATGAAATTAACACCACCTAAATAAATCGAGCGTAAACAAGCTCCAATGAGACCAACGCGACACATAGGAGTGCAACCCGTGCATTTTTGGAGTGTTTCGCCCGTGCTCAAACTTTCACAAGATCCACCGTTAGGATCTCAACTTGTACAAATTAACATCAAAGCTTAATTCGACCAAACAAGCTCCAACAAGACCGACAACACTTACGAGGGCAATCCGACAAAGTGTCTTCCAAATTTCAACTAAAACCAGGGCAATCCGACAAAGTGTTTCGCTGTTCACGGGCAAAGTTTTATGAAGTCCACTTGTTCATGATCCCGCTTGAATGAAATTAACGCCAGAGTTAAATCGAGTGAAGCAAGCTCCAATGAGACCAGCGACATAGAGTCTAGCAACCCGATGCATCTTAGGAGTGTTTCATTCCTGCTAACTTTCACAACATCCACCTGCTTGGGACTTGACTTGTTCACCCAAATAAGGAATTAACAAGCAACAAGACCGACAATTCGACCAAACAAGCTCCAACAAGACCGACAACACTTACGAGGGCAATCCGCAGTGTTTTCGTGCAGTGCCCACCTTCGCTTTAAAGGGCAAAGTTTTTTAGTAAAGTCCACTTGTTCGGATCCCGATTTGAATGAAATTAACACCAGAGCTTTCTTTGAATCGAGCAAACATCCTCAGAAGCTCCAATGACCGACCCATTGAACCCCAATAGAGTGATTGATATTCAGCAACCATCTTGTTCTTGCTTTTTCTTCGATTGCTCGCAGAATAGAACTCAGTTTCCGCCACCAAAGACGGATCAATAACCGCTCGGAGTTGGTTCACACAGCATCGCACCGTCCGGATCTCAACTTGTCGCGAGATTAACCTCCTCCACAAATCTAATTATCCCACTCAAACAAAGATCCAACCAGACCGATCAACACTTACGAGGGCAATCCGTGTGTCTTCTGAGTGTTTCGCTCGGGCAAAGTTTTATGAAGTCCACTTGTTCATATCCCGTTTGAATGAAATTAACACCAGAGCGAAATCGAGCTAAACAAGCTCCAATGAGACCAATGATGACAATAGGAGAGCAACCCGGTGCATTTTAGCAGTGTTTCGCCTCGGCAAACTTTCACAAGATCCACCTGTCCGGGACTTGACTTGTTCAAATTAACATCAAAGCTTAATTCGATCAAACAAGCTCCAACAAGACCGACAACACTTACGAGGGCAATCCGCAGGTCTTCGAGTGTTTCGCTTAGGGCAAAGTTTTTGAAGTCCACTTGTTCGATCCCGCTTTGAATGAAATTAACGCCAGAGCTAAATCGAGCTAAACAAGCTCCAATGAGACCAAATGACACATAGGAGAGCAACCCGTGCATTTTAGAGTGTTTCGCCCTGCAAACTTTCACAACATCCACCGCTTGGGACTTGACTTGTTCAAATTAACAACAAAGCGAATTCGATCAAACAAGCTCCAACAAGACCGACAACACTTACGAGGGCAATCCGCTGTCTTCGAGTGTTTCGCTTCGGGCAAACTTTTATGAAGTCCACTTGTTCGATCCCGGTTTGAATGAAATTAACACCATGCTAAATCGAGCTTCGGCAAACAAGCTCCAATGAGACCAAAGTGACACATAGGAGAGCAACCCGTGCATTTTAGGAGTGTTTCGCCGATCCCGGTTGTGCTAACTTTCACAACATCCACCTGCTTGGGACTTGACTTGTTCAAATTAACAACAAAGCTTAATTCGATCAAACAAGCTCCAACAAGACCGACAACACTTACGAGGGCAATCCGCAGTGTCTTCTGAGTGTTTCGCTTGGGGCAAACTTTCATAAAGTCCACTTGTTCGATCCCGCTTGAATGAAATTAACACCAGAGCTAAATCGAGCGTAAACAAGCTCCAATGAGACCGACACATAGGAGTGCTACCCGATGCATTTTGAATGTTTCGCCCAAAGGCAAACTTTCACAAGATGCACCTGTCCGGATCTCAGCTTGTACGAAATTAACATCAAAGCGAATTCGACTGAAACAAGCTCCAACAAGACCGACAACACTTACGAGGGCAATCCGGTGTGTCTTCGGAGTGTTTCGCTTCGGGGCAAACTTTTATAAAGTCCACTTGTTCGTATCCCGGTTTGAATGAAATTAACACCAGAGCGAAATCGAGCGAAACAAGCTCCAATGAGACCAGCGACAGGTAGGAGAGCAACCCGGTGCATTTTAGGAGTGTTTCGCTCCGGTGCAAACTTTCACAAAATCCACCTGTTTGGGACTTGACTTGTTCGAAATTAACAACAAAGCGAATTCGATCGAAACAAGCTCCAACAAGACCGACAACACTTACGAGGGCAATCCGGTGTGTCTTCGGAGTGTTTCGCTTCGGGGCAAACTTTCATAAAGTCCACTTGTTCGTATCCCGGTTTGAATGAAATTAACACCAGAGCGAAATCGAGCGAAACAAGCTCCAATGAGACCGGCGACACATAGGAGTGCAACCCAGTGCATTTTTGGAGTGTTTCGCCGCAAACTTTCACAAGATCCACCTGTCTCGATCTCAAAGATGTACGAAATTAACATCAAAGCTTAATTCGATCAAACAAGCTCCAACAAGACCGACAACACTTACGAGGGCAATCCGTGTGTCTTCGAGTGTTTCGCCGGGCAAAGTTTTATGAAGTCCACTTGTTCGATCCCGCTTGAATGAAATTAACGCCAGAGCGAATCGAGCTAAGCAAGCTCCAATGAGACCAATGATGGTAGGAGAGCAACCCCAATGCATATCTTAGGAGTGTTTCGCCCGTGCTAACTTTCACAACATCCACCTGCTTGGGACTTGACTTGTTCAAATTAACAACAAAGCTTAATTCGATCAAACATGCTCCAACAAGACCGACAACACTTACGAGGGCAATCCGGTGTCTTCGAGTGTTTCGCTTCGGGCAAACCTTTATGAAGTCCACTTGTTCGATCCCGTTTGAATGAAATTAACGCCAGAGCTAAATCGAGCGAAACAAGCTCCAATGAGACCAATGATGTAGGAGAGCAACCCGTGCATCTTAGGAGTGTTTCGCCCGTGCTAACTTTCACAACATCCAATTGCTTGGGACTTGACTTGTTCAAATTAACAACAAAGCTTAATTCGACGAAACAAGCTCCAACAAGACCGACAACACTTACGGGGCAATCCGCTGTGTCTTCTGAGTGTTTCGCTTGGGGCAAACTTTCATAAAGTCCACTTGTTCGATCCCGCTTTGAATGAAATTAACACCAGAGCTTAAATCGAGCTTAAACAAGCTCCAATGAGACCGGCGACACATAGGAGTGCAACCCGCAGCATTTTTGGAATGTTTCGCCCGGCAAACTTTCACAGATCCACCGTCCGGATCTCAACTTGTACTTAAATTAACATCAAAGCGAATTCGACCAAACAAGCTCCAACAAGACCGACAACACCGACGAGGGCAATCCGGTGTCTTCGAGTGTTTCGCCGGGCAAAGTTTTATGAAGTCCACTTGTTCAGATCCCGCTTGAATGCAATTAACACCATAGCGAAATCGAGCTAAACAAGCTCCAACGAGACCAAATGATGTAGGAGATCAACCCTGCATTTTAGGAGTGTTTCGCCCGTGCTAACTTTCACAAAATCCTCCTGCTTGGGTCTTGACTTGTTCAAATTAACAACCAAGCTTAATTCGATCAAACAAGCTCCAACAAGACCGACAATACTTACGAGGGCAATCCGTGTGTCTTCTGAGTGTTTCGCTTTGGGGCAAACTTTCATAAAGTCCACTTGTTCGATCCCGCTTGAATGAAATTAACACCAGAGCTAAATCGAGCTTAAACAAGCTCCAATGAGACCGGCGACACATAGGAGTGCTACCCGTGCATTTTGGAATATTTCATTCCGTGCAAACTTTCACAAGATCCACCCGTCCGATCTCAAGATGTACGAAATTAACATCAAAGCGAATTCGACCAAACAAGCTCCAACAAGACCGACAACACTTACGAGGGCAATCCGTGTCTTCGAGTGTTTCGCTTCGGGCAAAGCTTTATGAAGTCCACTTGTTCAGATCCCGCTTGAATGAAATTAACGCCAGAGCTTAAATCGAGCGAAGCAATCTCCAATGAGACCAAATGACGATGTAGGAGAGCAACCCGCATATTAGGAGTGTTTCGCTCCGTGCTAACTTTCACAACATCCACCTGTTTGGGACTTGATTTGTTCAAAATTAACAACAATGCGAATTCGATCGAAACAAGCCGCAACAAGACCGACAACACTTACGGGGGCAATCCGTTGTGTCTTCGGAGTGTTTCGCTTTGGGGCAAACTTTCATAATGTCCACTTGTTCGGATCCCGGTTTGAATGAAATTAACACCAGAGCGAAATCGAGCGAAACAAGCTCCAATGAGACCGGCGACACATAGGAGTGCTACCCGGTGCATTTTTGGAATGTTTCGCTCCGGTGCAAACTTTCACAGGATCCACCTGTCCGGATCTCAACTTGTACGAAATTAACATCAAAGCGAATTCGACCGAAACAAGCTCCAACAAGACCGACAACACTTACGAGGGCAATCCGCTGTGTCTTCGGAGTTTTTCGCTTCGGGGCAAAGTTTTATGAAGTCCACTTGTTCGTATCCCGGTTTGAATGCAATTAACACCATAGCGAAATCGAGCGAAACAAGCTCCAACGAGACCAGCGACAGGTAGGAGATCAACCCGGTGCATTTTAGGAGTGTTTCGCTCCGGTGCTAACTTTCACAAAATCCTCCGCTTGGGTCTTGACTTGTTCAAATTAACAACTGCTTAATTCGATCGAAACAAGCTCCAACAAGACCGACAACACTTACGAGGGCAATCCGGTGTGTCTTCGGAGTGTTTCGCTTTGGGGCAAACTTTCATAAAGTCCACTTGTTCGGATCACGGTTTGAATGAAATTAACACCAGAGCGAAATCGAGCGAAACAAGCTCCAATGAGACCGGCGACACATAGGAGTGCTACCCGGTGCATTTTTGGAATGTTTCGCCCAAGGTAAACTTTCACAAGATCCACCGTCCGATCTCACTTGTACGAAATTAACATCAAAGCGAATTCGACTGAAACAAGCTCCAACAAGACCGACAACACTTACGAGGGCAATCCGGTGTGTCTTCGGAGTGTTTCGCTTCAGGGCAAACCTTTATGAAGTCCACTTGTTCGTATCCCGGTTTGAATGAAATTAACGCCAGAGCGAAATCGAGCGAAGCAAGCACCAATGGGACCAGCGACAGGTAGGAGAGCAACCCGGTGCATCTTAGGAGTGTTTCGCTCCGGTGCTAACTTTCGCAACATCCTCCTGTTTGGGACTTGACTTGTTCGAAATTAACAACAAAGCGAATTCGATCGAAACAAGCTCCAACAAGACCGACAACACTTACGGGGGCAATCCGTTGTGTCTTCGGAGTGTTTCGCTTTGGGGCAAACTTTCATAATGTCCACTTGTTCGGATCCCGGTTTGAATGAAATTAACACGAGAGCAAAATCGAGCTAAACAAGCTCCAATGAGACCGGCGATACACATAGGAGTGCTACCCGCATTTTGGAATGTTTCGCCTCCGTGCTAACTTTCACAAGATCCACCTGTCCGATCTCAAGATGTACAAATTAACATCAAAGCGAATTCGATCAAACAAGCTCCAACAAGACCGACAACACTTACGAGGGCAATCCGTGTCTTCGAGTGTTTCGCCGGGGGCAAAGTTTTATGAAGTCCACTTGTTCGCCTCCGGCTTGAATGAAATTAACGCCAGAGCGAAATCGAGCGAAGCAAGCTCCAATGAGACCAGCGACAGGTAGGAGAGCAACCCGGTGCATCTTAGGAGAGTTTCGCTCCGGTGCTAACTTTCACAACATCCACCTGTTTGGGACTTGACTTGTTCGAAATTAACAACAAAGCGAATTCGATCGAAACATGCTCCAACAAGACCGACAACACTTACGAGCGCAATCCGGTGTGTCTTCGGAGTGTTTCGCTTCGGGGCAAACCTTTATGAAGTCCACTTGTTCGTATCCCGGTTTGAATGAAATTAACGCCAGAGCGAAATCGAGCGAAGCAAGCTCCAATGAGACCAGCGACAGGTAGGAGAGCAACCCGGTGCATCTTAGGAGTGTTTCGCCCCTGCTAACTTTCACAACATCCACCTGCTTGGGACTTGACTTGTTCAAATTAACAACAAAGCTTAATTCGATCAAACAAGCTCCAACAAGACCGACAACACTTACGGGGCAATCCGCTGTGTCTTCTGAGTGTTTCGCTTGGGGCAAACTTTCATAAAGTCCACTTGTTCGATCCCGCTTGAATGAAATTAACACCAGAGCTAAATCGAGCGTAAACAAGCTCCAATGAGACCGGCGACACATAGGAGTGCTACCCGTGCATTTTGGAATGTTTCGCCCCGGCAAACTTTCACAGATCCACCGTCCGATCTCAACTTGTACGAAATTAACATCAAAGTTAATTCGACCAAACAAGCTCCGACAAGACCGACAACACTGACGAGGGCAATCCGGTGTGTCTTCGGAGTGTTTCGCTTCGGGGCAAAGTTTTATGAAGTCCACTTGTTCGTATCCCGGTTTGAATGCAATTAACACCATAGCGAAATCGAGCGAAACAAGCTCCAACGAGACCAGCGACAGGTAGGAGATCAACCCGGTGCATTTTAGGAGTGTTTCGCTCCGGTGCTAACTTTCACAAAATCCTCCTGTTTGGGTCTTGACTTGTTCGAAATTAACAACCAAGCGAATTCGATCGAAACAAGCTCCAACAAGACCGACAACACTTACGAGGGCAATCCGTTGTGTCTTCGGAGTGTTTCGCTTTGGGGCAAACTTTCATAAAGTCCACTTGTTCGGATCCCGGTTTGAATGAAATTAACACCAGAGCGAAATCGAGCGAAACAAGCTCCAATGAGACCAGCGACACATAGGAGTGCTACCCTGCATTTTGGAATGTTTCGCCCGGCAAACTTTCACAAGATCCACCGTCCGATCTCAAAGATGTACGTAAATTAACATCAAAGCGAATTCGACCGAAACAAGCTCCAACAAGACCGACAACACTTACGAGGGCAATCCGGTGTGTCTTCGGAGTGTTTCGCTTCGGGGCAAAGCTTTATGAAGTCCACTTGTTCGTATCCCGGTTTGAATGAAATTAACGCCAGAGCGAAATCGAGCGAAGCAATCTCCAATGAGACCAGCGACAGGTAGGAGAGCAACCCGGTGCATATTAGGAGTGTTTCGCTCCGGTGCTAACTTTCACAACATCCACCTGTTTGGGACTTGACTTGTTCAAAATTAACAACAATGCGAATTCGATCGAAACAAGCCCCAACAAGACTGACAACACTTACGGGGCAATCCGCAGTCTTCTGAGTGTTTCGCTTAATAAACTTTCATAACACTAACGGGCAATCCACTGTGTCTTTGGTTGTTCGGATCCCGCTTGAATGAAATTAACACCAGAGCTAAATCGAGCGTAAACAAGCTCCAATGAGACCGGCGACACATAGGAGTGCTACCCGGCATTTTGGAATGTTTCGCCTCCTGCAAACTTTCACAGATCCACCTGTCCGATCTCACCTTGTACGAAATTAACATCAAAGCTTAATTCGATCAAACAAGCTCCAACAAGACCGACAACACTTACGAGGGCAATCCGTGTGTCTCTGAGTGTTTCGCCGGGCAAAGTTTTATGAAGTCCACTTGTTCAGATCCCGCTTTGAATGCAATTAACACCATAGCTAAATCGAGCTAAACAAGCTCCAATGAGACCAAATGTGTAGGAGAGCAACCCTGCATTTTAGGAGTGTTTCGCCTCGTGCTAACTTTCACAAAATCCTCCTGCTTGGTCTTGACTTGTTCAAATTAACAACAAGCTTAATTCGATCAAACAAGCTCCAACAAGACCGACAACACATGATGAGGACATCAACCCCGATAAAGGAACGGCTACGCTAACTAAAAACCAAACAGCGCCACCAGACCACTCACTGAGCTCAGGCACGTGAATTAAACTTCGTGATGATTCTCAAGAATGAAGGACCGAAGTTTCTAAGTGCATGCGCCATCTAACATGATGAACCTGCCTGCATTAAAGTCTAGGTGCTGCGCCACCTATCTATTTTAGTTTGGAAAGAAATAACCAAGAAGGTGCTGCGCCACCCAAATAAGGAATGAGGATCAAGGAGATGGCGTGGCTGATTGGGCTACTGCTTCCTCGCTCTTGTAAGGTGTTGAACGCCCACCTCCTCCCCTACTTAGTTAGTGCGCCTCCTTTGGCGGGATTTCTTTGATAAGTTTAGCCATCGCAAACATCCTCAGATCGCAGCTTGTGCTCAACGGCCACCGTGACAGCCATTGTGAACCCCAATTCGTGAGTGATTGATATTCGCTCGCTTCGCTTCATCTTGTTCTTGCTTGTTTCTTCGATTGCTCGCAGAATAGAACCTCGTGTTCAGGTTGATCCGCCACCAAAGACGGGTCAATAACCGCTCGGAGTTGGTTCTCGATTACAGCACGCGCCACGAACTCGTTCGCTCAGAGTCTGGATCGCGAGAGTCACCTCCACAAATCAAATTATCCCACTCACCGAAAGATAGGGCACTCAAAATTTATCAACACTTACGAGGGCAATCCGTGTGTCTTCGAGTGTTTCGCCGTGCAAAATTTTATGAAGTCCACTTGTTCGGATCCCTGCTAGAATGAAATTAGCACCAGAGCTAAATCGAGTGAAACAAGCTCCAATGAGACCAATGACACATAGGAGTGCAACCCGTGCATTTTAGCAAGAGTTTTCATTCCTGCAAACTTTCACAAGATCCACCGTCCGGATCTCAACTTGTACGAAATTAACATCGGTTTAATTCGACCAAACAAGCTCCAACAAGACCGACAACACTTACGAGGGCAATCCGTGTGTCTTCTGAGTGTTTCGCCGGGCAAAGTTTTATGAAGTCCACTTGTTCAGATCCCGCTTGAATGAAATTAACGCCAGAGCGAAATCGAGCGAAGCAAGCTCCAATGAGACCAGCGACAGGTAGGAGAGCAACCCGGTGCATCTTAGGAGTGTTTCGCTCCGGTCCTAACTTTCACAACATCCACATGTTTGGGACTTGACTTGTTCGAAATTAACAACAAAGCGAATTCGATCGAAACATGCTCCAACAAGACCGACAACACTTACGAGGGCAATCCGGTGTGTCTTCGGAGTGTTTTGCTTCGGGCAAAGTTTTATGAAGTCCACTTGTTCAGATCCCGTTTGAATGCAATTAACACTATAGCTAAATCGAGCTAAACAAGCTCCAACGAGACCAATGATGTAGGAGGGCAACCCGTGCATCTTAGGAGTGTTTCATTCCCTGCTAACTTTCACAACATCCACCTGTTTGGGACTTGACTTGTTCAAATTAACAACAAAGCGAATTCGATCGAAACAAGCTCCAACAAGACCGACAACACTTACGGGGGCAATCCGCAGTGTCTTCTGAGTGTTTCGCTTTGGGGCAAACTTTCATAAAGTCCACTTGTTCGATCCCGCTTGAATGAAATTAACACCGAGAGTAAATCGAGCTAAACAAGCTCCAATGAGACCGGCGACACATAGGAGTGCTACCCGCATTTTTTGGAATGTTTCGCCTCCGTGCAAACTTTCACAGATCCACCGTCCGGATCTCAACTTGTACGAAATTAACATCAAAGCGAATTCGACCAAATAAGCTCCAACAAGACCGACAACACTTACGAGGGCAATCCGGTGTCTTCGAGTGTTTCGCCGGCAAAGTTTTATGAAGTCCACTTGTTCAGATCCCGTTTGAATGCAATTAACACCATAGCTAAATCGAGCTAAACAAGCTCCAACGAGACCAAATGACAGTAGGAGATCAACCCTGCATTTTAGGAGTGTTTCGCCTCCGTGCTAACTTTCACAAAATCCTCATTGCTTGGGTCTTGACTTGTTCAAATTAACAACCAAGCTTAATTCGATCAAACAAGCTCCAACAAGACCGACAACACTTACGAGGGCAATCCGCTGTGTCTTCTGAGTGTTTCGCTTGGGGCAAACTTTCATAAAGTCCACTTGTTCGGATCCCGCTTGAATGAAATTAACACCAGAAAGTAAATCGAGCTTAAACAAGCTCCAATGAGACCGGCGACACATAGGAGTGCTACCCGGTGCATTTTTGGAATGTTTCGCTCCAGTGCAAACTTTCACAAGATCCACCTGTCCGGATCTCAGCTTGTACGAAATTAACATCAAAGCGAATTCGACCGAAACAAGCTCCAACAAGACCGACAACACTTACGAGGGCAATCCGGTGTGTCTTCGGAGTGTTTCGCTTCGGGGCAAAGCTTTATGAAGTCCACTTGTTCGTATCCCGGTTTGAATGAAATTAACGCCAGAGCGAAATCGAGCGAAGCAAGCTCCAATGAGACCAGCGACAGGTAGGAGAACAACCCGGTGCATCTAAGGAGTGTTTCGCTACGGTGCTAACTTTCACAACATCCACCTGTTTGGGACTTGACTTGTTCGAAATTAACAACAAAGCGAATTCGATCGAAACAAGCTCCAACAAGACCGACAACACTTACGGGGGCAATCCGTTGTGTCTTCGGAGTGTTTCGCTTTGGGGCAAACTTTCATATTGTCCACTTGTTCGATCCCGCTTGAATGAAATTAACACCAGAGCTAAATCGAGCGTAAACAAGCTCCAATGAGACCAAATGACACATAGGAGTGCTACCCGCATTTTGGAATGTTTCGCCCGTGCACACTTTCACAGATCCACCGTCCGGATCTCAACTTGTACGAAATTAACATCAAAGCTTAATTCGACCAAACAAGCTCCAACAAGACCGACAACACTTACGAGGGCAATCCGTGTGTCTTCGAATGTTTCGCTCGGGCAAAGTTTTATGAAGTCCACTTGTTCAGATCCCGGCTTGAATGCAATTAACACCATAGCTAAATCGAGCTAAACAAGCTCCAATGAGACCAATGACAGTAGGAGAGCAACCCGGTGCATTTTAGGAGTGTTTCGCTCCGGTGCTAACTTTCACAAAATCCTCCTGTTTGGGTCTTGACTTGTTCAAATTAACAACCAAGCTTAATTCGATCAAACAAGCTCCAACAAGACCGACAACACTTACGAGGGCAATCCGCAGTCTTCTGAGTGTTTCGCTTTGGGGCAAACTTTCATAAAGTCCACTTGTTCGGATCCCGCTTGAATGAAATTAACACCAGAGCTAAATCGAGCTTAAAGAAGCTCCAATGAGACCGGCGACACATAGGAGTGCTACCCTGCATTTTGGAATGTTTCGCCCCTGTGCAAACTTTCACAAGATCCACCGTCCGGATCTCACTTGTACGAAATTAACATCAAAGCGAATTCGACCAAACAAGCTCCAACAAGACCGCAACACTTACGAGGGCAATCCGTGTCTTCGAGTGTTTCGCCGGGCAAAGTTTTATGAAGTCCACTTGTTCAGATCCCGCTTTGAATGAAATTAACGCCAGAGCTAAATCGAGCTAGGCAAGCTCCAATGAGACCAAATGACAGTAGGAGAGCAACCCGCATGCATCTTAGGAGTGTTTCGCCTCCCAAGCTAACTTTCACAAAATCCACCGCTAGGGTCTTGACTTGTTCGAAATTAACAACAAAGTTTAATTCGATCAAACAAGCTCCAACAAGACCGACAACACATGATGAGGACATCAACCCCGACAAAGGAACGCTACGCTAACTAAAAACCAAAGACAAAGCGCCACCAGACCACTCACTGAAGCTCAGGCACGTGAATCAAACTTCGTGATGATTCTCAAGAATGAAGGACCAGAAGTTTCCTAAGTGCATGCGCCATCTAACATGATGAACTCCGCCTGCATTAAAGTCTAGGTGCTGCGCCACCTATCTATTTTTAGTTTGGAAAGAATAACCAAGAAGGTGTCAGCGCCACCTAAATAAGGAATGAGGATCAAGGAGATGGCGTGGCTGATTGGGCACTGCTTCTGCCTTTTGTGGGCAGTCAACGCCCACCTCCTCCCCCTCATTTAGCTAGTCACGCCTCCTTTGGCGGATTTCTTTGATAAGTTTAGCCATCGCAAACATCCTGCATCGCAGCTTGTGCTCAACGGCCACCAGGACAGCCATTGTGAACCCCAATTCGTGAGTGATTGATATTCAGTTCATCTTCATCTTGTTCTTGCTTGTTTCTTCGATTGCTCGCAGAATAGAACCTCGTGTTCAAAGTTGATCCGCCACCAAAGATGGGTCAATAACCGCTCGAGCTAGTTCTCGCGATTGCTAAGGCGCCACGACTGTTCGCTCATAGTCGGATCGCGAGAGTCACCTCCACAAATCTAAATTATCCCACTCACCAAAGATCGAAAGCACTCCAAATCTATCAACACTTACGAGGGCAATCCGGTGTGTTCTCGAGTGTTTCGCTTCGGCAAAGTTTTATGAAGTCCACTTGTTCGGATGCCGTTAGAATGAAATTAGCACCGAGCTTAAATCAAGTGAAACAAGCTCCAATGAGACCAATGACACATAGGAGTGCAACCCTGCATTTTAGGAGTGTTTCGCCCCTGCAAACTTTCACAAGATCCACTGTCCGGATCTCACCTTTTGTACGTAAATTAACATCGGTTTAATTCGATCAAACAAGCTCCAACAAGACCGACAACACTTACGAGGGCAATCCGTGTGTCTTCGAGTGTTTCGCCGGGCAAAGTTTTATGAAGTCCACTTGTTCAGATCCCGCTTGAATGAAATTAACGCCAGAGCAAAATCGAGCGAAGCAAGCTTGACGGATACACGACACAGTATCCCCAGCCGCCCAGAAAGGTACACGGGCCGCCATCTGCGCTTAAACCCGGGGCCTCAAGGCCCGCCAAGCCGATTCCCAAGAGATAGCTCGACCAAAGCATAGACAGACAGCCAAGAACCTACAAAGGATACCGACTGGAGGTGCCCCGACCGCGAAGCCTGACGGGCCGAGAGCATCGGCTAACTCGAGCCACCTTCACAACAAGCCAACCTCAAATCATCGGTCAAGGCCTGACCCGCCACCTACCCCACTCGACACGGCGCTCAAAGATGACCAGACAGAGAGGGGGGG
>JAYEVE010001027.1:0-46183 GCA_036346375.1 Guadua angustifolia | reverse complement strand
TCCCGAAAAACCCTAACCTCGCTGCTGCTCGATCCGGATCCGACGGCTCACGCGCCACGCCACCCAAACCGACCGCCGCGGATTCCGCCGCTGCCGCTGGCTCTTTTGCTTCATGATTCACGGACGCCGAGGGCACTATTTAAGCGCCGCCACACCTGCGCGTGTTCTCACTCGGCCAAGACTCACCAGACATCGAGACGACGCCGAGACGCCGCCACAGACGAAGCTCAAGTCTCTAAGGCCTTCCGCTGAAGTTCTTTGCGCTGGCCGCCGCTGCCATCATCCGCCGCCTGCAGCACTTCAACTCACTCGCCGCATGCCACGGCCGAGCGTCACTTTTCACGCCGAGACTCTGAACGCCATTTGCCACGCTGCCGCCTTCGCCTCCGTTTGCCGCCAAGACCATCGCCGCCGCTTCGAAGCTTGCCGATCGTCCGATCTCCAATCGACGATCCGGATTCCGCCACGCCGCCCCATAAACAAGAAACCCCATCTTCAAAACTCCACCGCTGATGCAAACCGAGGGCCACCGCCGTACACGCCGCTGCACTATCACCGTGGTCATCGATAACGCGACCCACACGCGGCCGCGACTGCACTATTCACACGAGACGCCGACAAAGACGCCCACTTCGTCACCGTGACGCACCGCGGCGTAGACGCCACCACGACGCCATGCCGACGCCATGGGGACCCACTTGTCACGATAGCCGAAGTCGTGGCCGACGCCATAATGACGTTATGCCGACGCCATCACGGAGTTTGCCGGTCCGACGCCGAAGGCCACGTGGTCACTGGGTGGCTACACGCGTCAGATGACGCAATAATTAATTTTCCAAAAAGAAAATATTTATTTAATTCGGTATATTGATTTTAAATATATTTTGAAACTTCAAATGCTTATAACTTTTATGCTTTTAACTCCGATTTGAGTGATTCCAATTTCTATAAATTTGTAAAATTGTGATCTTTCTGGTTATTAATTTTAATTGAATTTTTGAGCACTGTTTGTCTACTGTTTATTTATTTTTTTTTGTTGTTTAATTATGACACGCTGTGAGACGCCAAGTGCGTCCGACTGCTTTCGAGGGAGAAGTTTTCACCAGAGCAAGTTCAGAACCGTAACCAGCACTTTTTGAAGGCAAGTTGTGTTTGATCATGTTGACCCTATTAGAGCAAATTATTTTGTTTTAAACTATTGCATGCTAAATTGATAGAAATGACTTTGAATAAGTTTGGGATTAGCTAAATGCCTAGTCGTTGTATGCCACCTTGTCATATATAATTGTAGGCCATGAATCTTTTCACACCCTAGGTTATGAATTAATAGTTGACATTAATATTTGCCAACATGGGTTGAGTAGATCAAGTAGTGTGCTTAGCCCCGCCACGTGACAATTCATGATTTTGGAATACCAAAGAAAATATTGACTTAATGAGATATGGAAACATGTTTTGTGAATGAGACATGTGTTATTGAGTTGATGATGGCACGGGTGCAATGGTAAAGAACCCGGTGGGAAAATGATTTAGATCGGGGCAAATGGCAAGATTGTTTCGTGGCCAAGAGTGGCAATCGGGCGGTCAGATGGTTTTGTTGGACATGGGTATTTGAGATACACTTGGTTAGTCTTGCCTCGGCCAATTAAGGACCCAACCTTGCAAGCATTTGAACTGAAGTCTTATACAACCACAAGTCTGTGAATGGGACGGGCGAATGAGTAAACTGGGAAATCTATTCTTTGGTACGCTGCTGGTGGTGTGAGGCCCGAGAAGCGGAATGAGAACTCACATGGCGCAAGAGGGGCCCTGGGTGGTAACCACCTCCAAAGGTTGAAACCTTAGCGGCAAGACTGGTTTAGATGGAACTTTGGAAAGGCTTACACATGCTATTTGCCTTGGTGGTATTTGACTCAGATTTGTGGGTAAAGTGTATAACCTCTCGCAGAGTGTACAACCTATTCGAATAGCCAGGTTTCACGGTAATGAGCATCGCCTATGATTACAACAAGGGTTAGATTTTCATGAAAATGACTTGTTTATGGAAAATGCTCGTTGGTGATGATGAACTTGACTTAGGACTGGAAAAATGATTTACGATTGAAATGTTTGTGAAAGTTATTATTCCTACTACTGCTTTTACGCTTGGCAATCTATTACTGCTTATCTTGAATGTCAGCATCGCCATGAACCATAGCCTATCCTTTGTACTAAGCCATGCATGTAGAATATTAGATTTGCATTCAGGCATGACTTGTCGAGTGCTCAAAGTACTCACCCCACAACAACACAACTTCAGCTTGAAGAAGAAGCAACCCCGCGTCAGAGGAGGAGTATCAGAGGAGCCGATTTAACCAGGAAGTTAGGCCTCACCGGCCGTTTGCGGCAAATTGGTTGGCGCCACGAGTTTATTTCACGATTTGAATATTTTAATAAGTTCGCTTCGCGAGGCGATTTTGTAATCTTGACCATAAGGTCAATCAACTAGTTTGAATATTTAATTAAAGTACTATTTATTTCGCTGGTTTTGACTGTGATATGTACCGATGTTGAGATCAGGCACTAGCGTGATCCTCGACTAGTGTCAATACACAGAGGGTCCGGATTTGCAAGCCCGGTCCCGACACCCCACTTGCTTCATAGGCTTCGCCCACTCCCTGTCCACGCTCCCACCAGCCCTACGGTCTTGACAGGATGTTCTCCTGACACTCACCGATGATAAGGCATTCGCCCGCTGTCCACTACTCCACCTACTTTAGCGGATGCACCCACGCCGACCATGCTCGCCTGCGTTCGATCGAGACCTAACATACGACTGCTGCATGCCGACATGACCGACGAGATGGCTGCCAGAGTAGTATCGCTGAGTTCCACACCTATCGGAAGCGTGCCGACCTCGTTGACGACGATCCAGCCATTGCCTCCGAGTGTGCTCCCCGTGAGTTCACCCACACCGAGGCCCTCGATGAGGATAACATCGCGCCAACATGTACAGTAACATCACCTCCGACTCAACATTACATTGATCGTGATTGCTCAAATCACAGAGAATATTGTCGATACGGGTGTTGTGGATCCGACCAACCCCGACAGGCGCATGACAGCCCATCGATCCCCTTGCCGCCATAACTGCCGATTGTCACCCCTTCACCAACAAAGTTCATGTGCCCTCATGAGGAGACTAAAGCTACAAAGTCCTGTGAGGAGAACCCTCGACGAGCCCGATGTCGACGGTGTTGAGCGCGAGGTCGACAGAAAGACTCCACTCGCCCGATCTTTTTGGTAGTAGTCCAAGCACGGACGCCAGTAGTTCTTGCGCAATGCGCCCACTTGTCTTTTTCTATTGTTATGCAATCGTGAACTTGCTTGATATGTCGATTGATTTCAAGCAGTGTTAGCCTAGATTGGAACGATGCATTTCATGACAATTTTATTTAACTTTGTACTCTTTCATGACAATCAGATCAAGGCTTTTTATGGTAGGATGGTCCGGATACATATATTTACACATACCGATCATCTCGATATGTAGTTCCGCTTGTAGCCCACTAGCCAAAGTTGTACGATAGGGGATGATCCGCCCGTTATCCTAACCTTGGCCGATCGTCCTGTCGGTAATCGGCCCTGCGCTTGAGGAGAGCACCTAGAAAGACAACAGTGTAGAGCTTTGGTCTCCGCCAATCACTTCGAAGCGACTACGATCACAGAGAATAAGGCCGTTATCGATCGATTACACCGTAAGGAGCAACTACGAGTGGTGCAACATTCAGATAACTCGCCCCATATGAAGATCCGACAAGAGCTAACACCACTAAAATCAACTTCAAAGACTACGCGGGTCAGACGTTTTCGCCGGTGTGAGGAGCCGCCAGATCGTTCTCGGTTATCGAATGTCCCATCGCCCACATCGAATTGAGGTTAGCAACGGACGCCGCGGCGCGCCGCAGCAACACCTGCCCAATAGAGACAACGCCACCATTCGATGAACTCGACAACCGCCCCAGATTCCTCGGTATGCATCTTAACTCGCCCAGATCGCCTCAAGATACCGTTTCAATGCGATATCAATTCAATTTGCATAAAGGGGCAACAAACTCAAACCAAGCAACCAAACACGCACGCGAAACACCCGCACAAAGACAAACCCGACAACCACCAAACCACACTTAGCAACAACTCCAAGACTCTAAACCACACCGTAATCCAAGAATTTGACCAAGACTCCAAAATCTCGAAAATTTCGCATGACCTCCTAGAACCTACTGGACATCCACTTCAGCAGACAAGAAAACACAGCTTGCAGATATATATATCCAAAAGTAATGCAACAACCACAACAAAGAAGACGATCACAATTAGAAGCCATCCACGAGACCTCGAGATAGAGACTTAAACCAACGCATTTAAACACAATTTAAAAGGCTATCTACACAACAAAAAATGAATCCAATCGCAACACATTAGCAAATAAAATCCTCCAAAGTGTTCTCGCCTCAACACTTCCGCGCAGCGATGTCGCATGAGTTTCTACTCTGTGCCCCGCCCGCCACCGAGAGGCAAGAGGCGAACTCAGATCCGCCCACCGATCCTCACCCGAAAACCACAAAGGTACATGAGTACAAAAGGTACTGCAAGACTTACCCGGTCCATATATGACCGACTCCAAAGGAGATGCATTTGGCAAGAGTAAGGTAAACAAAGTAGGTTAAAAGTGCGGAAATGCTTAACTTTGTTTCAATTTTAGTCATCCACTCAAGTTTTTGTCAATATAGTTAGCAAGCTTGTAAAAGACCTACCTCTAGCATGATATTGTAATTAATGTAATGTAAAGCAAGTCATCTCATATCAAAATTTAGCTCAAGCCCAACTAACCACAAGTTCAAGTTGTTTACTACGCAGTATAGTTCGACCAAGCGTGTTTCATATCCGAGAGCGCTGCACCAATCGCTTAATTAACCCCAAGCAGGAAGCATTGATCGCACGACACTTACCACAAGGGCCTAGTGTCAACCCTCCCAATCATACCCAATCGCCAAGGCCCTCCCGCGTCCGAAAACCTAGCACTCGAAGCCGCTTCTGCCCGCTTGGCGCCGAGAGTCGGCCTAAGCCTCGCCTCAACCACGCCCAACCACAGAAGGTACGGTCCATCGATTCCATATGAGAGAAAGAGTGGCTTACTGCACTACACCCGCATGCACCAACCGGTGTGCTCAATCTTATTCCACTTACGGATCGTCTCTTAATCGACATGACGGGCTACACATTTGAGTCTCCGCATCTAAATGAACCAACTCCCCGCCCGTCCACAATTCATTTTTTCCAAAACCTTTCCCAATTCCAAGTCCGACATAATGTAGTATGTGTAATGATAACAACCGCAAGTGACGTAACCTCCGCCACTTGGCCCAACCTCGACATCTAAGCATTCTAAGCACGGACTCATTAATACCCATAGTCTAGCTCAAAAGGAGATATTCGATTTAATACAAGGTGTACTTGCAAAGAAACAGATCTATTCCTATCCCACATGGCAATTCCTAATGCAATACTTAACATTTCAATTAATCACATTATTCTCAAAAATAATGATACATAAGGATAGACATGCTTAGGTGCTTGCCTCAGCATTCGCCGGATCCTCAACGGCAACTTGCCCACCGATGTCCCTCGACCACGCCACGCCACCCTCCTCATGTTTCGTTTTCTCACACGAGCAAAGGCATATGAATGAGATGTATGCAATGCATGTGAGATGGAATGAGAATTAAAGATTTATAATGCAAGCACTCATCAAGACAAAACGAAATACAAATGCTAATTTCCACACTAGCAACCAAGCTTACATTATGAATTTGCTCAACACTATTTGAACCAAACCTCCATAGCTAGAGACTTAACCGCTTATCACCCATTATAAATTGGATTCACCCATGCCATACAACCTCAAAGACTATTACCTCCACTAGGCCCCCATATATCACAGATCACAAAGGAATGATCTCGCACAAATACACTCGATTCCACATCTTCAACTCCTCCTCATACTCATGCACAAGCTAACTATTTTGTAACTCAAAGTTAGAAGATTACACTTAAACGCTCAAATCTACTTGCTAATTTGATATTCACTTATTTTATAAAGAACAAGGTCAATAAGATTTATGATATGCAAGACAACTCCTAACTTGAAGGAGAGAACACCGAGATTAATTGACTTTTGTTCCTACGACCAAGGCCAAATCGACAACAAAAGTTATTATTTCTTTTCCTTTCTTTCTTTCTTTTTTTTTCTTTTTTCATCAGAATAACACTCCCCGACATTAAAAAATCATCGTGAAAGAAATATGGAGCAAGAGCCTAAAAGAAAGAAGCATGCTATTGGAAACATAAATCGAACTAAAATGAGGTTGCACAAAGCTCATCTCAAGACTAATTCATCCAATTACATATAATCTCCAACATGCCAATTCATTACCCAAGCAGTAACATAGCAACCTTGATATACCAAGACGCTTCCAACAATCATTGGACCAAATAGCCACAACCTAATTAATTAACCCATCATACTTTGAAGTTGAAATCAAACGACGGTCAACGAGACAGAAGTGAACTCATTTCCAACCACAACACCATGCATTAGCATTCAAGACACTAAATCACCAAGTTATACCATATTGAGAGCCTCCTAGACAATTTAGCAAACACCTAGCATGCACTAATTTGGAGCAATTTCAAACACATTTCAAACCCTAGCTAGCTATGGAGATGGAGAGAGAGGGAGAGAGAGAGGAGGAGAGCACGGTGGCGCAATCAAGGGGAGGATTTGGCGGTGGCGCACTGGCCGGGCGAAGCGCGGCGGGCGCTGGGGAGCGGCCTGGGCGCGCATCGAGGAGGCGAGCCGCGCAGGAGGGAGGCGCGGCGTGTGCAGGAGCGCCAAGGCGAGGAGGCGCGGGAGGGGAGAGGGCGCGCCTGGAGGAGGGCCGAATGGCACAGGGCGTGCAGGCGGCCGCCCAGGTAGAGGGAGCCAGCGCAGGAAAAAAATGAGGGGAGGAGGGCCTGGGGAGAGAGAGAGTAAGGAGATGGGGAAAAAAGAAAAGATCATTTACCACTTTGCCCACATTGCCATCCCACATGGGAAGACTAGCACCAAAAGGCTAAGCCCCCAATTTGAATCATCGATTCAATTTTTTTTTCTAAGCCAAAATTTTGAGAGCGCTTAAATTTTGGTTCGCTGCTCAAAGTGGGAATCGATCCCGACTTGGCACAACCACTACCGGGCGCTAAAATTGGTCATGAATCAAACCGACTCCGCCGTGACAAATCCTCCCTTAGGGGAATCTACCGAGATTCAAACGAGCGATAGCTTAGGAAGACAACTACAGCGGAAAAGTCAAGGATCGGCGAGTAATACTTCATGTCTTGAAGAATTCGATACTCATTCTTCGACGATCCTGCCCAAGTTGCTTCGCCCTCCGTGTGATTACTCCATCAGACTTTATAGAACTTGAGAGTTCTTCGTCAGGTTCAGGCCCGATTCTTCCGTAACCCGGATAGGATGCTCCGCGATAAGACAACCGTTCAGCGCGACCGAGGTCTTCCACCTCAAGAGACTCAATGTAGTACGGAGACACTTTTTCACCGAGACGGGAACACGCCGTGAACCATTTCGAGCGAAGGAGGAAGTTTAGCCGATATGCTACTTGGCCGCGCTCAAGGATCTTGAACGCCTTCACGAAGCGAGGCAGCCGCTTTTCTTAACTCCTAATCGACGGTGCCACAGAGAGGAGAAACCTTCAGATAGACGAAGGCGCCAATGTCGAAGGAGAGGGTCTCCACGGCGATCAACAGAATTTTCTATCACGACCGCTTATCCTCGATTTTCCTCGATAGTCTCCGACTTTTCTTCCGCCCACAACTAACTCAGCCCAATCAAGGAGCTGCTTCCACTTTCCTCGACCACCCAGCGCCGACAATCGCTACTCATAAAGTGCCTCGGAACGGAGACATCCGGATACCGGTTTGGTAATCGGTTGTACGCGAACTCGTGGTACGGAGACACTCTTCCCACTTCTTCCCGAGGACAAGATACAAGCTCTCAACATGTCCTCGAGGATCCGATTGACCTTTGCCCCGACTGCTAGTCCGAGGGTGGTATGTCTGAATCGTGGAGCAACTTCGCGCCCAAAGCTTCACGAGGCTTCTCCGTAACCGAGAGACAAACCGAGAGCCTCGATCCGACACTATCCATGGTACTTCGGAGACACACGATCCGAGAGATATATAGCTCGCATATCTCTTGGTCGGTAAGTGGTCCGGACGGCCGAAGTGCGCGGACTTCGCCTGGCCGGTCGACGATCACCCAAATTGAGTCATGGCTCGAGGAAGTGGTTTGCGAAAGCCGAATGAAGTCCATGGTGACATCCACCCACTTCCAAACCGAACAGAAGAGGTCAAGAGTACCTACCGGCTTGAGGTTCGGCCTTCACCCGCTGGTGCACGCCGTGACTCCGACATAGCGAGCAACTTCGCTTTCATGCGAGCCCACCAAAACCGCCGCCTCAGTCTTGATACATCTTTGTTAGCCGCCTCGTGAATGGTAAGCAAGGAGTTATGCGCTTCATCAAGAATCCTTCGCTTCAACTCCCCGGTCATCGTGGACAACTATGCGTCGCCGAACCACAAGGTTCCCGATCATCCAGCGAAACTCCAGCAGAATTTTGCCCCAAATTCAATTTATCCCGGATTTGGGCAACTTCTTCATCCTTCGCCTCAGGCTCTCTTAACTGATTGAGCAATGTGATCTCAACTCGATATTAGCTATGAATCCCTCGCCGCCCATCTCCAAACCGAGTCTCCTGAAGTCGGTATAGAGGGAAGCACTGGGGTCAGAAACAAGATAATCGGCATTGAGCCTTATGACCAACGCTACGGGCCACCACATTCGCCTTCCCCCTGTGGTAGTGTACCTCCAGATCAGAGTCTTGATCAGCCAAGCCATCTCCGCCGCATATTCAGATCCGCTCGAGTGAAGATGTACTTGAGACTTTTATGATCAAGCAAATATTACACTTGTTCCTCAGAGATAGTGGCGCCAGATCTTCAAGGCATGCACCACCGCCGCAAGCTCCAAATCGTGGGGTAGTGCCTTCATGATGCTTCAATCGCCGAGATGCGAGGGCAACGACTCGCCTTTCTTGCATAAGCACACACCGAGCCCAATGCCCGACGACGTAATACACATCAAAAGGATGGATATCCAAATGAGTGAGGACAGAGCCGAGTCGACGTTGCTTCAGTTCCGAAGGCGCTCACAAATTACCGACCATCCGATTAACTCCTTCTTGAGCAACTACCATCGCTTCGCAATCTTTTGAGAAGTCCTCGATGAAACGGCGATAATACCCACCACCCAAGAAAATCATGATGTCCGTGATGTTTTGGGCTGCTCCTATTTGAGTACATCTTGTACCTTGCTCGTCAATCGCCACGCCGCCGTAAAGGACGGTCCTAAGAATGACACTTCTCACCGTAACTCTCGACTTTTCAACTTCGATACAAAAGCGATGCTCCCCGAGTCGCCCGAGAACAATGCGGGTGTCCGGGCGGTTTTTCTTCACTGGCCGAATATATCAAATGTCGCCGGCGAAGATGACGACAAAAGAATCCAGCTTCTTCCATGAATATGGAGTTCATCAGTACATAAAGTACGCCGGCTGCTGCTCAGGAGGTCCGACGACATCACGGATACCAGAGAGCCCAGATCTCGTGGAGAAAGGCTGATGTCTCGCTCGGATCTCGACGGCCAATATTTGAAGTAACCTCGACCTAGAGAGTAGCACAAAGCAAGGAAACTCTACAACCCTATCACATACAAAACACAAATCATAACGCACAATGACACAAAGAAACACATGCATGCGTGATATGACATGATGCTCATATGCATGGTATGAAATGCACGATTCCAACGTGATCGCTTTCTCCCACGCCACCATTAAATCTACATAACCTTAAGTATAGACATAGGGCGGTAACGGTTGCAAATTGCTACTAGGGGTTCAATAAACCACCAACAATCACTTAAGTGGTCGCCAAGTTTACGGTTCGCCTTTATGCACCTTGCTCGATACCACCTGCAGTGAGGAGTCGCCAGATCGCTCGGTTATCGAATGTCCCGTCCGTCCACATCGAATTGGAGGTTAGCAACGATCGCGGGCCGCCGCAGCTAACACCCAAGCCCAATAGAGACAACGCCACCCCATTCGATGAACACGACAACCGTCCCCAGATTCTCGCAGCGACCAACTCTCGCCAGATCGCTTTAAGATACCGGTTTCAATGCGATATCAATTCAATTTGCATAAAGGGGCAACGAACTCAAACCAAGCAACCAAACACGACGCGAAACACCCAAAGACAAAGACAAACCCGACAACCACCAAACCACACTTAGCAACAACTCCAAGACTCTAAACCACACCGTAATCCAAGAATTTGACCAAGACTCCAAAATCTAGAAAATTTCGCATGACCCTCCTAGAACCTATGGACATCCACTCAGCAGACAAGAAAACACACAACAGCAGATATATATATCCAAAAGTAATGCAACAACCACAACAAAGAAGATGATCACAATTAGAAGCCATCCACGAGACATCGACAGAGACTTAACCAACGCATTTAAACACAATTTAAAAGGCTATCTACACAACAAAATGAATCCAATCGCAACACATTTGCAAAATAAAATTCTCCGAAGTGTTCTCCTCAACACTTCCCGGCGCAGCGATGTCGCTAAGCTTCTACTTGGTGCCCCTGCCTCACCGAGAGGCAGGAGGGCAGAACTCGTGATCCGCCCACCCGATCCTCACCAAAACCACAAAGGTAGCATGAGTACAAAAGGTACTGCAAGACTTACCCGGGTCCATATATGACCGACTCCAAAGGAGATGCATTGGCGAGTAAGGTAAACAGGTTAGGTTAAAAGTGCGGAAATGCTTAACTTTGTTTCAATTTTAGTCATCCACTCAAGTTTTTCTCAATATAGTTAGCAGCTTGTAACAGCACCTACCTCTAGCATGATATTGAAATTAACAGAATGTAAAGCAAGTCATCTCATATCAAAATTTAGCTCAAGCCCAACGGCGAACCACAAGTTCAAGTTGTTTACTACCCGTATAGTTCGACCAAGCGTGCTCATATCCGAGAGCGCCGCACCAATCGCTTAATTAACCCTCAGCAGGAAGCATTGATCACACGACACTTACCACAAGGGCCTAGTGTCAACCCTCCCAATCATACCCAATCGCCGAAGGCCCTCCCGTCCGAAACCTAGCACCTCGAAGCCGTTCTAAGCCCGCTTGGCGCCGAGAGTCGGCCTAAGCTCTCGCCTCAACCACGCCCAACCACAGAAGTTACGGTCCATCGATTCCATATGAGAGAAAGAGTGGCTTACCGCATTATAATCGGCATGCATCAACCGTGTGCTCAATCTTATTCCACTTACGGATCGGTTCTAATCGACACAGACGGGCTACACATTTGAGTCTCCGCATCCAAATGAACCAACTCCCCGCCCGTCCACAATTCATTTTTTCCAAAACCTTTCCCAATTCCAAGTCCGACATAATGTAGTATGTGTGTAATGATATCAACCGCAAGTGATGTAACCTCCGTCACTTGGCTCAACCCCGACATCTAAGCATTCTAAGCACTGACTAATTAATACCCATAGTCTAGCTCAAAAGGAGATATTCGACTTAATACAAGGTGTACGTGCAGCAAACAGATCTATTCCTATCCCACATGGCAATTCCTAATGCAATACTTAACATTTCAATTAATCACATTATTCTCAAAAATAATGATACATAAGGATAGACATGCTTAGGTGCTTGCCTCGCACTTCCGCCGATCCTCAACGGCAACTTGCCCACCGATGTCCCTCGACCACGGCCACGCCACCATCCGGGTTTCGTTTTTCACACGAGCAAAGGCATATGAATGAGATGTATGCAATGCATGTGAGATGGAATGAGAATTAAAGCATTTATAATGCAAGCACTCATCAAGACAAAACGAAATACAAATGCTAATTTCCACACTAGCAAACCAAGCTTTACATTATGAATTTGCTCAACACTATTTGAACCAAAACTCCATAGCTAGAGACTTAACCGCTTATCACCCATTATAAATTGGATTCACCCATGCCATACAACCTCAAAGACTATTACCTCCACTAGGCCCCCATATATCACAGATCACAAAGGAATGATCTCGCACAAATACACTGATTCCACATCTTCAACTCTCCTCATACTCATGCACAAGCGAACTATTTTGTAACTCAAAGTTAGAAGATTACACTTAAACGCTCAAATCTACTTGCTAATTTGATATTCACTTATTTTATAAAGAACAAGGTCAATAAGATTTATGATATGCAAGACAACTCCGAACTTGAAGGAGAGAACACCGAGATTAATTGACTTTGTTCCTACGCATCAAGGGCCAAATCGACAACAAAAGTTATTATTTCTTTCCTTTTCTTTCTTTTTTTTTTTCATCATCAGAATAACACTCGACATTAAAAAATCATCGTGAAAGAAATATGGAGCAAGAGCCTAAAAGAAAGAAGCATGCTATTGGAAACATAAATCGAACTAAAATGAGGTTGCACAAAGCTCATCTCAAGACTAATTCATCCAATTACATATAATCTCCAACATGCCAATTCATTACCCAAGTAACATAGCAACCTTGATATACCAAGACGCCCAACAATCATTGGACCAAATAGCCACAACCTAATTAATTAACCCATCATACTTTGAAGTTGAAATCAAACGACGGTCAACGAGACAGAAGTGAACTCATTTCAACCACAACACCATGCATTAGCATTCAAGACACTAAATCACCAAGTTATACCATATTGAGAGCCTCCTAGACAATTTAGCAAACACCTAGCATGCACTAATTTGGAGCAATTTCCCAAACACATTTCAAACCCTAGCTAGCCATGGAGATGGAGAGGAGGGAGAGAGAGGAGGAGGGAGAGCTACGCGTGGCGAATCATGGGAGGATTTGGCAAGGCGGGCGACGTGGTGGCGGCGAAATGGGCGGCGCGCTGCTGGGAGCGGCGGGCGCGCAGACCGAGGAGGCGAGCCACAGGAGGGAGGCGCGGCAGGGGGCGCAGCCGACGGGAGGAGGCGCGGGAGGGAGAGAGGGCGCGCTGTCATGGAGGAGCAGGGCCCGAGGCGGCAGGGGCGGGCAGAGGCCGCCTGCAGGTAGAGGGAGCCGGTGCAGAAAAAAATGAGGGGAGGGAGGGCTGCTTGGGGAGAGAGAGAGTAAGGAGATGGGGAAAAAAGAAAAGATCATTTACCGCTTGCCCACATTGCCATCCCACATGGGAAGACAAGCACCAAAAGGCTAAGCCCCCAATTTGAATCATCGATTCAATTTTTCTTCCAAGCCAAAATTTTGAGAGCGCTAAATTTTGGTTCGCTGCTCAAAAGTCGAAATCGATCACGAATTTGGCACAACATGCACCGGGCGCTAAATTGGTCGCGAATCAAATCCGACTCTGAATCAATGCCCAGAACAGCTGTCAACCAGCCTGCCGGAGGCCGAGGTCTGGATATTGAAATGGTTCATTTCATCACCACGGACCGATGGGCTAGCATGATGTCGAGAGCCCAGGGTCCTTGGTGTCTCCGGTGTTGTCTCCGCCACACTGTCAGGCCCACTGCGGCGGAGACAACTCCCTGAGACCCCCAAGCCCATGACCCATAGCTCGCTCCTACGACATCATCGCTAGCCCATCGTCCGATGGTGACGAGAGTAGACCATTTCAATATCAAGACTTCCACGAATTGCCGGCCGCGCATCACAGAGCGATGTCGATCCAGCCCGCCCGATCTTTGGGCATTCCTACCGAGAACGCACGGCCACGAGTGCCGAGTTGATTTTAGTGGTGTTAGCTCTTGTCGGATCTTCATGTAAGGACGAAGTTATCTCAATGTTGCGCCACTCAGAAGTTGTTCCTTTCGTAATCGATCGATCCATGTGAAATGTAGCCTTTAACGATGAACATTTAGGACCGTATGTGATTAATTACTTCAACACTAAATCAATACCGAACGGTATGGCTAATTTACGCTGCACTTTTCGCCAGGAGTTCGCACGCAAGATAACTTCAAGGCTTTTTATGGTAGGATGGTCCGGTATATATATTTACACATCCGGATCATCCCGATATGTAGTTCCGCTGTAGCCCACTACTGCAAAGTTGTACGATAGGGGATGATCCGTCCGTTGTCCTAACCTTGGCCGGATCGTCCGCTCAGGTAATCGCCCTGCTTGAGGCAGAGCACCTAGAAAGACAACAGTGTAGAGCTTTGGTCTCCGGCCAATCACTTTCGCATGTATCACGTCGATCACAGAGAATAATGCGGAATGTCAGGTTTGAATGGGATTCAGAATATTGATATCCGAAATCCGAATCAGGTCAGACGATCGATGGTCAAGGTCGGCTCGAGAGTAGTCAGGCCGCATGACTAACAGGCCCACCCGACCTGCGGCGGGAGACAACCCGGAGACCCTAAGCCCATGACCGATAGCTCGCCTTCATATCATCACGCTAGCCCATCGTCCGATGGTGATGGGAGTAGACCATTTCAATATGAAGACTCCACGAGCCTCGCCGGGCGACTACAGTAAAGCGCGAGGTCGATCCAATTCCGGCCCGATCTTTGGGCTCCTACCGAGAACGCACGTACACGAGTGCCGAGTTGATTTTAGTGGTGTTAGCTCTTGTCGGATCTTCATGTAAGGACGAAGTTATCTCAATGTTGCGCCACTCAAGTTGTTCCTTTCTGTAATCGATCGATCCATGTGAAATGTAGCGCCCAACGATGTGAACATTTAGGACCGTATGGGTGATTAATTACTTCAACACTAAATCAACACTAAATCCTCAGAGTGCGGCGGAGACAACTCGAGACCCCTGCCCATGACCCATAGCCCGCTTCCTACGACATATTTACATAGACAGAGAATCTCAGACTTGCTTTTCTACCGACGTGACGATCCCATGTGCACATATATATTTACATAGACAGAGAATCTCAGACTTGCTTTTCTATCTAATGGACGATCTGGTATGCTAGACGCTACGCGGCCTTTCGCTCCCTAAGGCTTATATTAACCACCGGGAGCAAGTCAGGTTCACAACTTCCCTCACGCCATTCCTCTCCTCGTCGGCAATAATGTCGCCTCGCCCTCATCCTCCGCTATGTCGGCGCAGAATCGAGTCCGCAGAAGCGTCATGACTGCCGTGCTGCCGCTGCTTGCCTCGACATCGGCGCGTCTGGCACAATCGGGTCCCCAATTGCGGGCAGAGGAGGAGGAGGAGGCTATCCGTGGTGGCGGCGGCGGCGGCAGCTGGCGGCGGTAGCGGTAGCGGCAATGAGGCGGCGGCAGGCAGGGCGTGCGGTGGCATGGGCAATGGCAACACCACGAGGAGAAGGCCGAGGAGGAGGAGCAGGAGGAGGAGGAGGAGGAGGAGGAGGAGCCGGTTGGCGGCGGGAGCGACGACGACGGGCAGAAGGAGGACGCCGGCGATTACATCTCTGAAAAGTACCGCTGGACACCTCCTCCTCCGCCTCCCCGATGACGCTTCTTGCTCTGCTTGACGAGGACGAAGACGCACGACGATTTCGGATGTAGATAGAGTAGCATAATATCGATCATCCTTTTGTACCATCGAGAGGTCACATTTCAAGGCTTTTTGTCCATTTGCCACTTAAAGATTTGACTAGACAGATCTTCCTGTACCATCGAGAGGTCGATTTTCAAGGCTTTTTTGTCCATTTGCCACTTAAAGATTTGACCTTTTGGATATGATGCCACTTGAGCTAATGAAATATGGGACCGTGATGAGTCAATGAAATGTAGGTCCAGGGCAATTTTATGGCCACATGTTTAAAGTGGCAATAACCAAATCTCCCCCAAACTATGGACGGACCATCCGGTTCAGGTAATCGCTCTCACCGATATACGACGTCATCAGAGAAATTGTTGAACCGCCAAATTTTGCACCGCTTCAGGAAATTTTAACCCTAAAATTTAGGCGGGAGATCGAATTGTTCTCGTCCCAAAGCGGTAAAGCCACCTCTGCCGACACCTTCCACGCCGCCGCCATCGGTGATATCTTCAAGCCAAGGCCCGACAACCGCTCCGGCCGGCTGGTGACCTCCGCGGCTCGCGCCACGATTACTGCCCGCCGCCGCCGCTTCGCCCACGCCGCCGCCTCCCGGACCTCTCCGCGCCTCGCCTTCAACGGATTTTCCGCCGGGTCGCCAACCGCCAAGCCCCACCTCCGCCGACGCCGCCACGCCGCCTAGCAAGGCAAGTGCATCCGACCACCCTTATATCTTGTTATCTTTGCCAAAAAGTTTCTAAGATATGTCTAAAGTAGATGGTGATTGATAGAGTATGAGTATCACAACAACATAGAGCAATTCTTTGAGATATCATAAGTAGTTATTAATAAAATCGGTTGAAGTTGGAGTTACCAAAGTTTGTGGAGTCGGTTTGGATGGACGATGAATACTCTACGGATAGTTTTTGAACCGCATGTCAGAACGATCAATTCCAAAGAATTAAAATCATTTGGATAGAGTTTAGCTAAGCTCATCGATTATCCAAGTTGAAATCATGAAATGAGTCTCTTGGACTTAAAGAAGTCGACCAAACAAGCAAATTGATGTGGTCTCATTGAAACGATCACGCAAGCTCTTGGCATAGCCAATCAAAACATCATTGAAACAATCCACTTCATAATGATGCTTATTGGTAATTCCAATTCTTTTGTCGCTTGCTTCTTTGGATTAATGTAGGTTTCTTCCATTTCTAACTTAGGATGTCATATTTCACAAAAGGCATATACTTCACCTAGGATGTATTTTTTATGCTTTCTAGAATACCACAATCACTAACTCAAGTTGATGAGCAAAACAATGGACATAGTATGCTGTACTATTTTCTCTCATAATCAATTATTTGAAGCCATTAAACTCACTCGTGATATTGCTTGCGCCCATCATAACCTTGGCCCCTAACTTGCTTCAAGCTTAACTTATATTCTGCAAATAGCGAAGTCAATAGAAGACTTGAGATAGGAAGAAGTGGTCTTTTTACATGAACTAGACCAACAAATCTCTTCACAATTCCACAACTATCAACATATCGCAGAACAACCGCCATCCGCTTTTTACCCGAGACATCCTCGACTCATCAACTAGCAAACAAAATACATCGTGTCCAATTTCCGAGAATTGACTCGCAATATTTCCTGCAAAACAATGAACAATTTCTTCCAATAGGAGAAGATATCATAAGACTATTCCCAAATGCATTTTTATCTTTGCTATATTTCCACCAATGAATTTCTAAGAAGTTAACTTTGTTATAGGACTCCTTTGACTCATCGTGTCCTCTAAAAGGTAATCCTTGTTTTAATAATGCATTTGAGCAACATCAATCGATGCCCTTAGTTGAGCGTAAATAAGCAATCTTAGCAAATTTTCACTCTGTGTGGATAGCATTTAGCAACATCAATGTGCCGGTCTCTTTTAACAAATCAAGGCAATATTTCAATGCATTGTTGTGAACACTATTGACACCTCCTACATGCTCTTTTAGTTTTGCTTTTTATTCCAAATTATTCCAACCATTTATAACAAATGCATCATACCCAGCTTCCTTCTTGTTGCGTGTCCCTAAATAAGAAACAACAAAAGCAAGATGCTCTATCTTTGGATTTGCTATACTCAAGCCAACTCCCAAACTCATCAAACCATTGAGGATTAAACCTTCGCTTTGTAGTAAGATGGGAGATAAAGAATTGCTCGACAAGAAGGCGCAGAAGAGGAGCCTCGCTTGCGTAGCTCGGTGGTAACACGCCGCTGCAAGAGGAGGGCGATGCCTAAGGCGCAAGACTTGGCCGAGAAGGATGATGCGCCCACGCCGGCCGAAAGAACACCGAGCCCATCGTTGTCCTTGGCAATGATGGTTCCTCGTCATCGCATAAGAGCCCTAGCCCAGCCCATGCCCACGACTGTAACGGCGACGTGGGGAAATCGACCACTATGATCCCAATGAAGAGGTATTAAGAAGAGTGAGCTTGTTTTATTTGTAGCTTGGCGTGACATAATTGCATTTCCTTATGTTTATGTGATTCCTCGTGGTTTATTTTATGGAGAGGCCGAAAGGCGATCACGCCGACTAGCTGCAGCTCAAGAGGTAATTGAAGATACCTCCGCATGTTCCTGTGATTCTCCGCTGCAACAACCATGACCTCGCATAAACAAAAACGGGGAACGGCGTAGGAACAAGTTACCGCAGGACTTGGTATATCACGGAGGTCGGTTTTTAGGAGAGCCCTAGCACCTCGTGAGGCACTATCCAAGTTCAAATAGTCAGCGTTGTCTTGTCAAGGACAATGTCTCCATCACGATTGATAATCGGACAAAGGTGGCCGACGCGACAAAGGCGCACTCAGGACCGAGCCGCAGAAAATCATAAGGTTCCCCAGAGTATGAGGCCATCGCTAAGAAGAATGCCTTGATGTGATGGGGAAGAGCTCCGAACCGGAGGTATGAGCTGAACAAGTACTTTGTGAAGACGGAGCGGCACCATTCCGTAAATATGGAAAATCACCGGGGTGAATGGGCGGAGTTTGTCCCAGAAGACCACAAGCGGTAAGCAGAGCATTGAGCGAGGTGTACAAGGTTCTCGCGAAGAAGAACAAGTACCCCATCACCGGGCATGTGGGTATGCCCCAAGATTGTTGAGTGGAGGAGAAGAAGAAGAGGAAGCCCTGCGGCGGGATAGAGAACCCATTGACGAGTCAGAAGCGAAGCGAGGCGTAAATTGGGTCCTAGCTCGCCAACCCAACAAAGAAGAAGGGTCACAAAGCACGGTGGACCTCGCGTCCCGAAGTTTCGCCAAGCCAAGATCTCGCACGAGCAAGCAGAGGGATCTTTCGTGCTGACAGGAGAACGACGACCTAACGACGGCGCTGGGAAACCAAGGAACACCTGTGTCGCACTCGTGGCGCTTAAGTCGAGTGGGCTTCAAGCATGGGTTCCCTAATATCAAGACCAATACAAGTCGCATTAAAGATATAAGAGGACCATGGTCGATACAATAAGGCAACCGCCCAACAAGAGTTTTTAAGACCGTGGGAAGAGAAGGAGGCGAAGGGCGTTACACGCGCGGCCGATAACAACCCGAGCCCGGCCAGATCCGGAGTAGCGCGGTCCGCACTAATCCTAACGCCGATATCCTTGTGGATGATATCACAGAGGCAACCAAGTGCAAGCTCAGGCACATCCGGAGCAAGGGGCTTGGTCGCCGAGCTTATGAGGGCATGGCATATCCGCATCGGATACACAACCAACCGTGTCCCTATTGGTCACGCAAAGGTGCAAGTGGACATCGTGCTTGTTCCATGCCTTGGCTTGTGGAAGCTACCATTCAAGACCCCGATGATGTAGAGACCATCCAAGATGCAGCTGGGTCATTTATTGTATGGCCCAAGGAAGATATTGCATTGATACAAGAGAGGTCGAGACGCCAAAGAAGAAGTCAAGACGCCCTACCTCTTCCAAAATTGCCTACACCACAAACCGCATCTTCTCTGCCGGGCGGCGCTTCACCACAACGCCAAGATCTTCTTTCTACGGGCGGCGCTTTCATTACACAAATACAGAATCTCCGCTGTCAAGTTGCAAAGAAAACAAAGAAGTAGATTGCAATCAACGGAGTACCACCAAGTCAAACAGAGTGCTAACTCCACTCTGCATGCACTATGCCTTCACTAGAGACTTATGAGCATGGCAAGCCATTTTCCCCATGGAGCAGATCAACAAAGGACCATGGGAGTTGAAGAGATTCCATGACGGTACTTGAGGGCATCTCGCCTTGGGGTGAAGGGCATTCAAGCCGCCGCCCCTCCGTGATATCTACAAACACGAGGATACTACTACATCCGATCAATTTTGGTGACTTGCAACAGATGTTCCGCTTTGGAAAACTCGACATCAACATGATCAAGATGTGGTGCCCGTAAGTTGGCCATTGACCTACCCTTACATTGTTAATTATATCGCTCTTGCAGCAGAGTGCCAATATAACTAATTATGACAACATATCATTATATTGCATTCGATAGCATAATAAAGAAAACCCCAAATGTATAGCGCTTGAGTGCCAAGTTGAGTTCCTCTTTATAGTAATGGCTTGTTAGATCATTCAAAAATTGGCGTAATCCATGTAATTTTCAAGAAATCGTAAGTTGGCCGATTTTAGTGTGGTTTTTTCCTTTTAGTAAAGTTAACTTCGCCAAATCGTCGAATAAGATGCATTTTGCCAAAATCGATATTTGCCAAAATGTCATGTTTCCCAAAGATTCAAGATATAAATTGGCGATTGACCATTGTCTTCGTAGAATGCAATATACCGATGCTAAAAATATGGGAAAACGTGTTGGGTTCCTTGACCTCACGGATTAGCCACCGAGCTTAAGAGTCAGACTCAATGAAAAGGCGAAGAATAAGGATGACGGAGACAGAGATAGAAGAAAAGCGAAAGTCCCCGACCCAAGATCGCCAAGTACATGTGGGCTATACATATCAAAAGCAATGTTCCAGATGCAAGACAAGGACGCTATAATGGCTCCTTACAATTTTAAGTAATCTTCTTTCATCAATCGTTGCTAAAAGCTTAGTTTGCACCATAATCACTGTGAAACTTACATATATATATGCTGCAGCAAAGAATCACTTTATTTGTTTCATGTCAGCACTCAAGCAGAAAGCAGATATATGGTCCTTGACTCATCCAAGACCCCACCGAATCTTACAATGAATTCACCCGCCTTAAATGCGTAAGAAATATATATACACAAACATACATAACATAACGTAATTTGTTTTATGATATGATAGTTACTTGTTGTTGACATTCGAGTAGGGCTTTCAAGAATTACGCTAACAAAAAGGGGGCAACATGATCCCGCTAAGGGTCGATAAGATGCTTTGCTATGTCCACCCATGGGTAAGAAGACACTTGTAATGCTTCAACATAATTGCACTAGTAAGGAAGGGTATTACCAACTGCATTAATTCCATACATTATTATTTGATTTGAAGTGCCACAA
The DNA here is from genome assembly GCA_036346375.1 of Guadua angustifolia. Taxonomy (NCBI): domain Eukaryota; kingdom Viridiplantae; phylum Streptophyta; class Magnoliopsida; order Poales; family Poaceae; genus Guadua; species Guadua angustifolia. The sequence continues at coordinate 24,951 of JAYEVE010001027.1, read as the reverse complement.
GCAACCTCCAGCAAAGGTTCTTTGTGGATACTACATCTCATGAAGTTCCTCAGATCAACGGAGGTACATATAACCCCGTGACGAAGCCTATACAAATTGGTGATTCAAGATTATTTATTGTCTGATTCTCGATTTCACTATTGTTTAACCTCTTTATTGCCTACTTTATTATCGCAGTGAAAATTGCAAAGACCACTTTGGCACTCACTAATGATGACCTTTGCAATGTGCAAAGGACATGTGCCGCTCATTCGTCGTGAAGTCATCCATGAGAGAGGTAGTTTTTTACTCAAGGTGAAGTGGCTAAGCATCGTAAACTTTGTAATTGGGAGACGAGGATAAACGGACCGTGAACACCGATGTATATATAATAACCTTGTGTATATATATTTTTTTAAAGACAAAGGTCTGTAATTTATATTAGATAGAGAATATCGAGGAGTACATAGCGCAGATATCAAGCACTCTAGAGAGTTTTACAAGGAGAATATCATAGAGTGTATATATATATATATACATAATGCAATTATGATTTATATGTGCTTTGTATATATAACCTTGTCATTGTTATGTATGGATTTGTGCCAATAAAGGATGTGATTGATAGAATGTATGCATTTATTATAATTAATATAATTAACATAACATTATTAAAAGATTTCAATAGGACGGATTTAAGAAACCGCAAATAAGCACTTGTGCAAGCGGTTCTAAGCCGTTCATGCAGGCACATGCATTTGCACAAAGCGACGGCTTAAGAACCCGCCAAGACAGTAAGTTATTTGTACAAAGCGCTTTTAAGCCGCCTCACTGCATAAATGTATTTTACAAAGGGCCGTAGAAACGCCAGGAAAAGTTAGCGATTTCACAGCACCTTCACAGACAAAGGGAGCAAAACGCCTGAGAAGATGGGTTATCACCCGCCTGTGAAAAGCATTTCTGTAGTAGTGGGTTCCTGTGGGATTAATTTGGTGAGGATTTGGTTCTTGAGAACAAATGGAGTTGGTGCGCACGGACTTGTGTGGGAGGAGATGTACTGCAGACACAGAGATTTCGGTCCACTCAAAACTCGCGGCTACACTATTTTAGTTTCCGCCATTTCGGCCCAAACGCCTTTAGTTGATTTTTCGGCGATATAAACGCCATTTTAGACTAATTTTTCCTGCGCTTATAAACGCCAAAGTAATTCTAATAAAGGCATTTATAAACGCCTTTACTAGACCAAAGGTCCTCGATATACAAACGCCGCAAAGAGAATGTATCCCAACATTTATAAACGCCCCAAATTATTTTAGATAGGACGGCGATAGATACGCCTATATCAAACTCTAAGTTGGCGATATATGCCTATAGAAACTAAATGCCCTCAATATCGTTAAATGCCTATTAGACTTGTTTTAGGGGCATTTAAGATATACACCGATTATGTCTAAACGCCTTAAATCCGAGATATCTTATAGTGAAAAACATTTCTTGTCGAAAACCCCGCAAAGAAGATTTATGGTATTACATCCGCACGCCTATGCCCGCCAAAAATAATATTGCAAGCGTCCAACTATATCGTAAACATTTCCATAGCGTCCGACAACTTTTAATTAAAATTATTTTTCCAAGCAAAGATGACAAATTATATAACTTACTTTTCCAAGCGGCACTACAGCTTTTAATTAAAATTTTTCCAAGCCAGATGACAAATTATATAACTTACTTTTCCAAGCGGCACTACAGCCTTTTAATTAAATTCTTTTCCAAGCGGATGACAGCTTATATAACTTACTTTTCCAAGTGGCACTACAACTTTTAATTAAAATTCTTTTTTCCAAGCTGTAAGTCACTTTTAATTATTATTTTTGGAAGCAAGAATACCGCTTTGCTAATGGGCCATCCCAGAGTGAACTGTGCTAAGTTAGAGTCACACCTTCCTTGTAACCTATCTTGGGAAAAATTGTGTGCCTCAAAATCAGTTGTAAGATTTTTGCTTTTTCCTCGATGCATAATGAACCCTATTTGGACCAAGTTTGCCTCTCGTGATATCTCTATAAATGTGAGCAGCACACTTGCGATCCGCATATCCCCAATTTGTCTCCATCTTTGTCCAGAAAACATTCTTTCATGAAGTCTTGTCCTATTGAGCAAGGGGCTTGATGCACCAATAGCAGCCTCAAACTGATGTGATCTCACTTTTCTGATTTTACCATCAATGGTAAACATTATGTACCTCCTTTGTTTGTTCACCAGAAGGGAAGCATAGAACTCTAGGGTTCTGTCTATACTCCAAGGAATGGTTCTGTTTGACATTATATAAGCTAATCCCGGAGTGGAGTTTACATAGTCATACAGTCTAGTAGAACCAGTAAGAGCATTAACTTGGTTCCAATCCACATATTGATGATTTGACAGAGCTGATAGTGGATTTCCATTCCTATGCCTTTGATTCTTGTATCTAGTGAATATGTTCTTTTGAAGTATAGTTATGAAATTTTCACCTAAGGGTGGTCTAGAGATAGGAAACCATACTTTTCATTCACAAGCCTTAGACCTCTCAATTTCTTCCCCCCAAGAGTTGCAAGACTCTCCCAGTTCATCATATCAACTTCATCATCTAGTTCAATGTTTTTTGAGGAGGACTCTACACTAGGTTCATAATTACTATCCTCGATGAAGATGACCTGATCTGCATTAACTGCTTTTCCTTGCCTTTTCAGGATGAGAAGTGACAACCTTTCGATTCACTTTACCAAAGAATGAGAGTATCTTGCAGATAAAAAGGACCATAAGGCTGCCTAGAAATAGAAATTCCAGGAGAACTAGCAATTTTCTGTTTCTTTCCTTTTACTTTTTCCACAATTTTCTCAATTAATCCTCTCTTGTCTGGATTCTTAGACCTCATAATCGATCGAACCAAACTTGCTCAAATTTAACTCAATGAGACCCTTGTCCAAGCAATAACCGACTGTGATCTAAGGTAAAAAGGAACTAAGGTCTAAGTTTTAGGTCTAGGGTTTTGACAGAAACAAAAGAGAAATGGTCTGGGGTAACTTACTGAGCTTTGAGAAGATTCTTATGCAGGGAGACCAGATGAATACCATTGCCAAAATCCGATTTGGAATTGCTTCGGTGTAATGGGAGGATGGATTCTGGTATTGAGGGCTTTGCGCAAGAGAGATGAACAAGAATGGGGAATTTTCAGTTCAAGGAGGAAGTTACTGTAGTGAATGTGGGTAAGAGAGAATAAAGAGGTCTTGGTAATCGACGCTTTAATTCGGGTGGTTGAAGGAAACAAAGGCCCAAGTTTTAGGTGGTGGTGGGACCCATAGGTAAAATTGTTTTTGTGGAGTTAAATGTGGGTCCCAAATCAAGGATAGTTTAGCATTAGATGATACTTAAGGCAATAGATAAGATTTTGAACAATCTTGACATGAGATAGGTAAATTTTTTAAAAAGATTCAAATTTGTTTGAATTTAGATAAAAGTTAGGCACAAAGTTGATATACAAAAGCATACTGCACTAACTTGAGAGAAAGACAGAGAGTTTTCTTTTTGCCGAATCGAATATCTTAGAGGATTATTTATCTATGGATTTGATCAAATTTGGTCCGTAGTTAAAGAGCTTTGTTCTGAATAAAAACCGAGACAAAATTCTTTTAACGCCATACCAAAACTTTTAGTCTCAAGGTAAATAAGTTTGCTTTTGAATTGGTCCGTCACAAATGGGTGACTCTAATTCACTTAATTTGGTTTTAGCTCTACAAGACATGAGTATCTCTCTCAATTTTGGAAATTAAGAGATATAGCTAAATTCCTTGAGATTTTCAAAGATCCACCAAATAGCCAACTCAAAACACTAAAGATGGATCTTGATAAATCTCCAGATGAAAGGTCAATCACCATAGAAATTACAAGACTCGCATTTAATTTGAAATCTTTGGAAATGTGTGAGCCTTATTTCCAACTGAGAATGAGTATGAGCAATTTAGCCTCAACAAGAAGACTCAAGTGCTGATTAGAACTACTAGGTTAATTTTGCAGCAAAATTTGAAAAAAATAGATTTTCCTTAATTCACTAAAGTTCATATGGGATGAGATAGAAGCATAGAAAGGAAAGACTTATAGCAACATTTTCCAAATTTTAGTTGTGGACTTTCCTTTTGCTTTGAAATTGGCTTTATCATATCTCAGCACTTGGAATCAATTTGTTCACATAGTGGGTATCAAGAAATGCATAGCAAGCACTCTTCGCTCCCCCCTTAATGTGACATTATCAAGCAACATTTGAATAGGCAATTATGTTTAATTCATTTCTTAAGTTTGAAAATCTGGCCTCATCTAGTGGTTTAGTGAAAATATCATCCAATTGGTTCTCGCCTACATAACTAAGCATAATGTCACCCTTAGCAATATGATCACAATAAAATCTGCCTCATCTAGTATTTCTTTTTTCTCTTGTCATGGGCCTTCTCCTCTTCTTCCTCATTTTTGCCCTTGTTCTTACCCTTCTTCTTACTTTTGTTAGGGCACCGGGCAGCTATGCGACCCTTTTCATTACACTCAAAGCAAATGATGTTAGAAAACGGGTTTTTCTTTGAGTAGTAAGAAATAGACCTTCCTTTGTCTTTTGTGTTAACCCTTCTCATCATTTTGTTGGCCCTTCTCATGAGCAGGGCCAACTTCTTCACATCTTCATCTTCATTATCACAGTTTGACTCCTCATCTTCATTGTCGGAGTAGTCTTGTACTTTCTCCTTAGCCTTGAGAGCGATGGATTTCTTCTTTGGGGCATCCTCTTTAGCCATGGTGAGCTTATGAGCTCATATTTTGCCTAGCAGCTCGGTTGGTGTAAGTCTCTTGAGATCACTACTGCTAGACAGATATGTGATCAAGCTATGATAGGCTCGAGGCAAGACTTTATCATCTTTCTCGCACACCTCAACATCGAAATTTTAGTTCCTAGGCCTTTTAGTTCATTACCAATTGATTAAGCTTAGAGAACATATCATTAGCATTCTCATCGTGAGCATTTTAAACCGATCAAACTTTTCTCTAATCACAAAATATTTCTTTACATCGAAGTTCCTCATAAATTTCTTGCAAGGTTATCTAGATGTCATAAATGTAAGTAAGATTACTTACTCTATCAAATACTTCTATGCTAAGATAAGAAAATATAGCATTTTGAGCTTGAGCATCATACTGCATATTTTGAATCTCACTAGGGGTGGGATCACCATATGCAGCTGGGTCTTCGCCATGATGCGGAGGCAAAGGCTTCTCTGTGACTCTCCACATATCATACTTGATAGCCTCCAAATAACATCTCATTCTAATTTTTCAGTAAGCATAATTTGTACCGTCAAAAACTAGTACTCTACCTACACTGACAGTAGCGGATCCAATACCCTCGGTCATTTACCAAGCTGATTAAGTTTTTATGGTAAACCTTGTTGTTATACCACTTGAAGGAACAAGTTGGCCTAGAGGAGGGGTGAATAGGCAACTTTTCAAATTTTAACTTCTTAATTACAGAAAGATTTCCTTGCTGAACTTAAATAACTAACCAAAACAAGAAGATAGAATGTAGTGCACTAGCAAAACAGAGGAAAATAACTTTAGAGTAGAAATAGCACGAGAGACACAATAATTTATCCCGTGGTTTGGAGCCTGCCTCCTACTCCACGTTGGAGCACTTCTCCTCGAAGTATAGCCCCCTAAAGCTAGTCGTAGTAGCCTTGGTTTCCACTAGGGCAACTCTTTCACCACTCCGATAAGGTGAGTTGCAAACCTCTAACAAAACAAGGTGGCCTTCCACAAACACTTTCGGACAGGTAGCACCTTCACTGCCTCCAAGCCGTTTAGGATCACTAAGACCCAAGAGTAATAGACTGTGCACAAGCCCTGTCTCTAGGATCACTCACCACAACACAACTAGACTAAGCTTGGAGCTAAAGAAACTCAGAAAGAACTAACTTTTAGGAGTTGAAAGTGAAGCATAGTCTCCTTGCTGGAATGAGAGTTCTAAGGATGTTGAAATGTCAAGGAGTTCATAAAGTTATATGGTAGATGGCTCAGGAAATGCTTATATAGGCATTTGGACAGAAAATAGCCATTACACCTACCACTGTGACCGTTGTAACATGTCAGACTGTCAAAAATCAGGATTATACGTTTGCAAAAGACTTAGCAATATAATCTACCGATATTGGTCTTGTGTACTCCATACCAATTAGAATTATTTACGCCGACGTAAAAAATTTTGGTCCGTCAGACATAGGAAGTTTGGATGTTTTGGTCCGTCAAAGAAATGTGAGATTTACATGTGCGCCAGACTAAAAAATTTTGGTCCGCCGTTGATGGATTTCAATGAAGTTTTTAGCAACGAACTTTTTGAAGTAATATACGGATTTAACCGAGAGGAATGCTTTTGCGCCAGACCTAATTTTGAGTTAGCGAAGTTTGGTCTGGTGTGAATGGTGTGCGCTCGGTTTGCTCTAAACAAAGGAGACTTTCACCACTTAACTTAATGTAATATGGTCCGTGAGGATTTTGAGTATTTGATCAAGTATACCGGACTAAAAATATTTGGTTCAAGGAGTAGAAGGAATTCCAAGAGTTTATACCTGCAGCATCTTTTTGGTATCATGGAAGTCTAACAGAGAGGAATACAACTGTTTGACCGAAGCGAAGCTCTAAGTAGAGTTTTAGGTCGTAGTATTTTTGGGCGCCAGACTAAAAAGGAATGGTCCCATGAAATGGATTGGCTAAGTTTGTCTCGACTCAAGGAGAGAACAAATGAAGTTTAGTCCGGAAGATACTTAGACTTTCCATAGAGAGAGGGTTTGATTCAAGAAGCGAATAACCAAGAGTAACTCCAAGCAGCCTAATTTGTCTTAGCCTTATGAACCAATTCTTCAACTTGTGCACAAGACCCTTTATAGAACCACCAAATTAAAATAATCCTAACTACTTGGTTTGAATCATCTCCCAAGCCAAAAACTAGTAACAAAGAACCTTAAATCTTGTCCTTTCAACAGATTTCTTTGATGTTTCAACCAATATTCTTCATAACTTAGAGATTATTGACTTAGTCATCAGCACCAAAACTATATAATTAAACATGATAAAGAAATTGAGGGGGCCTAGATGCTATCTGGGTAGCACGGTGATAGACGCGGTGCTTGAGACAACAACGGCGTGAAGGCCATAGTTATCTCTGCTAGAGACGACACCGGCGGGCGCGCAGGCACCGAAGATGTGCAGCGCTTCGACAGCAATAGTGGTGCTCGAGATGGCCGTTGACACTCGCGTGGCTCGCAATGGCGAGCACGGTTCTCACAACGGCAAGCGCAAATTGGCTAGTGGTGGCGGCTCGACTTTGGGCGCTAGTTAGCGGCCTTCGTGGTTGGTCGACAGCATGGCCGTGCGGTCCAGGTGCGGCGGCCGTCGCTCTCCAGGTGAGCAAGTGTGAAAACAAGGCGACGTGGCTGGGACAGAACTGCAGCAGGCGGCGCATTGTCCGTGATGGCATCGCAGTGGTCTGACGCGGCCAGGATGGTGCCGCGGCGGGCGGTCCAAGATGGCATCAAGGCTAGGCGATGCGACAGGGACTACGTTGTTGCGGGCGGTGAGCGGTGCCATTGCACTTCGGGTGCGGAGAGCCATGGGTCTCAGCCGGTGCAGCAAAATATTTGTGTTGCTAATGATGAACAGTACTGCATCAATCCCTAATTGATGCTTAGTGAAGGACCATGTGGATGTCTATTCATGTTTGTATTGAGTAATTGACTGGATTTGAGTTTGGTTTGCTTTGGAATTGAGTTTGATTTGAATTGGATTTTCAATTTAGAGTAATTTGAGATTTGATTGCCTTTACCGGTGCTACTGGTCGAGCGGTAGCACCGGATCTTCTAAGCGTTAATATTTTAATTAAGGATTTTGTGATGATTATTGCATATCTTTTGGACATTGCTATGTGATGGGTTTTCCTTATCTTTCACGGTTGTAGGACGACAGCGCTAGGTTATGGTGAGGCGGAAGATGACTGGGACTAGAAGAGGAGCGTACGAGGTCTAGACGGTCGGGGATTACAAGAAGATCGAAGACGAAGTTCGGGTAGGCCAAGAAAACAAGGAAATGCGATGATGCTAGCTAGATGCCGCATGGATTGATGAGGGTCATTAGATCGCAGTCTAATTGATAGGTTAGCGGGTCTAGGTAGTATGCTTTGAAAACCGTCCAAAAAAAACACATTATATGTGTGTTTTAGGATAACCCTTGTATGGTTGTGTCAGCGTGTGTTTTCCTGTGATCTAGTAGAAGAACTCTTCTAAGAAAAATTGTACTAATAAAATAGTCTAGAATAGTTGCAAATCATCAGTAAAATTTCGAGATATTTCAACTTTATAACTCGATACTAATATTAACACCCTTATAGCTGAAAGAATTGGAGGATAACCGAGCGCCACCGTCACTGCGTCGATTTATAAAAAGCCCTCCGCTTTCTTCAAATTACGGATAGGTCCTTCGTGATTTTTGTGAGACGAAAATATTTTTTTTCCTTTGCGCTTGGGTCCTCGAACGGTATTTTACGGAAAAGCCTCCGTTAAGTTCAAATCGCGAACAAGCCCTTTTCTAATTTTTCAGATAGCTAACAGATCCAAAAATAACAAACAAGTCCTCGCTTACGCTCAGTCCTTTCTCCGCTTTTTCCCGAAAAATGTTTTCACCACCAAAAACCCGAAAAATGTTTTCACACCCAAAAACCGAAAAATATTTTCGTCACAAAAAAACACATATTCATCGAAGGTTTATAGCAGCTTATGGATTTGCCAACGGGTCATAACCGCGGGGTTTTTTTTTAAAATGTAGATTCGTCCGAAGATTTATAGCGACCTGTGAATTCACCGGAGGGTCCTAACGACCCATTTTTTTTAGCAGACGCAACAAAAAAACCCGGAAAAAATGTTTTCGTCACCCAAAAAATCCGGAAAAAATATTTTCGTCACAAAAAAACACAGATTCATCGAAGGTTTATAGCAACTTATGGATTTACCAACGGGTCATAACCGCGGGTTTTTTTTTAAAATGTAGAATCGTCCGAAGATTTATAGCGACCCATAGATTCGCCGGCGCGTCCTAACGATGCATTTTTTTTAGCAAACGGAACAAAAAAACCCGGAAAAAATATTTTCATCACAAAAAAAACACAGATTCATCGAAGATTTTTCGCCTTTTTCCTCTAGGCTATTTTTTCACCGGTGGGTGGTTTTGCGAACATGTATTATTACTCAATGAACGCCAGAGAGTATTAGGCTCAACAAAAGAAGGTTGTCATCTCTAATAATTTTTTCCCTTTTTCCTCTAGACTATTTTTGACCAGTGGGTGGTATTGCGAAAATAAAAAATTATTATTTTTCCGAGCGCATGCTATCAAAATTCAGCCGACGCAGCGTAGCGCGCTTATCTACCTAGTATTTGTTACCCCGTCTAGATTCTTTGTCCACTAACTGACGACGGCTAGTCGATTCTCCGTATTGAGTTTTTATCCAGGAAACAGTTCATCAAAAATTCTAATATCTTTTAAAAGAACAGTAAACATTCCTGCATCACGCTTGTTTCACGGGTGGAGGGAAGAAATGAAGTTGCATGCAGGGAACAAAATTTCAACGAAATTCGGTGAAATTTCGGATTTTGGGACTGGGCGAATTCTGAAGTACCGGGATAGAATGGACATAATTGGGATAGTAAACTTGTTAGATTTTTCTAAATTTTATGACAGATTAAGAATTGCCTCAGTACTATTTTATAAAATTTTCAAAAAAAATTTTACTTTTTTTGTTTGATCAATCAAATCTATAAAACCGTTGAACTTCATTTGTTATATTATATTGCAAAAACCAAAAGAGAAAGAACATAAATGCACTGTGCCTTGTAAGAATTTTATAAATTCACTGGAGTGTGATCATGATTCAAAATTTTTATGAAATCTTAAACACTTCCTTATCACTTTTCTGTAAAATTTTCACAAATTTTAAATCTTTTTTATCGCTAAAGTAAATCTATGTATGGATTATCAGGATTTTATCAGTACGTAGCACTGTCAGAATTCTTGAAATATCTTCAAATATGATAATCATATGAAACTTTTATAAAAACATTAGTTATATACCAGAACCTTCCACAAAAATTTCCAAAATTTTTCAACGTGGTTTGAAATATTTTTCATTTCGTTTAAATTTGCCGGTAAGGTTTTTATCAGGATAGTAGCACTGTTCGAATTTTTTAAAATTATTGAATTTTAACATCGTTTGGATTATTTTTTTTGTCGGTGTAATTTTGCGGAAATTTCGGCCGAGCAGATGGCTCAATGCATTGCTGACACAGCTTCATCGCGTCGTACATGCACCCAGAGTGGCAGACGACATGTCAAGCAGGCCATGACACGTAGAGGTACCCACTGTCTGACGTTAATTGCACGATCTGTGCAATGTGTCAGCCGGGCCATGCTGTACGTGTTGCATTATGCTAGGGACTCCATTCGTTATGTTACGGATTCAGATTCGTATCAAATTGAGGACAATAAATATCTAGTAAATACAAGCTAGAGTCTGATATTGATTTTTTCTAAGGACAATAAATACTTAGAAAAATTGTACTAATTAAATAGTCTAGAATAGCTGCAGATCACCAGTAAAATTTGGAGAGATTTCAACATTATAACTCTCTAGCATACTTGTATTTCATGTTTCTTGAATCGTAGCTAGCAAAAAAAAAAAGGAAAAAAAGATTCAACCTGGTTACGCCAGTGCTTACATCATGCTTGTTTCACGGGTGGAGGGAAGAAATCAAGTTGCATGCGGCTCAATGCACCCATAGTGTCAGACGGCATGTCAAGCTGGCCATGACACGAAGAACGTACCTACTGTCGGACGTTAATTGCGCTCTCTGTGCAATGTGTGGCCACGCTGTACGTGCTGCATTGTGCTAGGGATTTGATTGGAAAAGAGATTTTACTGTTAAGTCGAATTCAGATTCGGATGGAATCGAGGACTGTAAACGTGTGTTTGGTAGAGATTCAGTTTCTTTAGATTCGTGAATCTGGTGAAGTTGAAAATTCTAGTTTCTTCAGATTCGTGAAGCTGAAACTGTGAATACATTAAGAGTGTTTAGATAGATCATCTTATTTATATTTTAGACCAAAAATATAAACTTAATTCACTTTATTTTAGCCTATAAGTTTCAGATTTAAAGAGAAACTGGAATCTAGAACTCTACCAAACATGCCCTAAATATCTACAAAATACAAGATGGACTCTGGATATTAGATTTTTTTTTGCAATTCAACTATCAGATTTTTAAAATTTAAACATCATATTTTTTATAATTCGGATATCCGGCAAGTTGCTATTACATATTTTCCATAATAATCTATTTATCTTAACAATTAGTTGGTTATATTGATACTTAAGTAGCAAATTCTTTCTACGATATTTATTCAGCTTTAGTTTACATATGCTAACTTTCTATTATAATCATATACTCATATAGTTTAATTCAATATATATTAATCTAAATATGCGTGTGTTATCTTTATATCTTTATCTGCTTTGATTTGAATCATCATATATCCATCCCATGTTTATAACCCTAATAACCTAAATTGATTTATATCCGACTAGCACGTATCTAGGAAAAATATAGTTAAGATATGAGAAAATAATATTAATCCATATCCAATACGCTTACTCCAATCGCTACGTAATGCCCACCACTATCGCTTCATTTGGGTCGGCTTAAATTTTTAATAATTGTGATAGATAACTTAGAGTGGTAGTAAAATAATCACTATTTGCTTCGATGCTAGAAGCGATTGACGAAGACTCAAGACATCACAATCGGTTCTTATGTGAGAAGCAATAATGATGATCATACACATTACCATCACTGTTATACGAAGGACCGATTGTGATGAAGATCAGCACATCACAATCGGTTCTTATGTGAGAAGGATAGTGATAATTATACACATCACAATCAATTCTTTGTAAGAAGCGATGGTGATGTGTATGATCATCTCTATCGCTTTTGATACAATAACAAAATTTTGATTTGAATGTGACATCACAATCGATTCTTAGAAAGAAGCGATAGAGATGTTCACGAAATCACTATCGCTTCTCAAATAAGAACCGATTATGATGTGCAGGATCACATCGCTATCACTTCTTATTTAGAAATCGATATATAGTGATGAGTATGAACATCACAATCGCTTAAGTAATAATCGATTTTGATGTGTCTCACTAGGATATTTATTCCACTCATGAACTCTCCTCTGCTTTTTAGAGGAGATTTCTCGCTATCCAAGAAAAACAGCTCATATTCTCCGTTGGAAGCAATATTTAGGTGAGAAAAATTGAAATCCTTAAGGGTGGGTATTAAGAGGGTAAATTTGAAGCCTAATCGCAGAGATTTCATTTTGCAGAATTTACGGTTTTGTTCAAAATGTGTACATTCCTTCAAACCCCTTCAATTTTGCACAACATAATTTCGATATATCGCGAAAAAAAGAATAGATTGCACTAGTATTGTGTATATCCTATCAGATTTCACGCCTTTTATTTGATAAACGCACATGTATTTAAATACCTTAATTTTTAGTGCTCTCATGTTAATCTAGAATTATATTGTTACTATCACCGATGAATGTTAGAGTTTAGGTCATGAACCTACGCCTCCTGTTGAGGGTGCTTGTTTATAAATATGTAGATCGAAATGGCATATTTATAAGCAAGCCCTCAAATTGTCCACATTCTTTGATAGTTCGAGAATATGTGGTTCGGACAAGTTTCGATCCGCTATTGTACAATTCTAGAGTAGATTTCAGAGCATCTCCATATGGTGTTCTCCGAGTACACACCCCTCTTGACCTGTTGTTGAGACATGTATCCGGAGAACAAATGATAGATGCTGCCAAAATTTTCTAGAGTTGTATAATGGCTTAGAACTTGCCCTAATCACATATCCTTGAATAGGAATAGAACCTAACCTATTTAATGATTAGGAGTCATCGATGGTACCATTGTTTGTTTCATTGAAGTAAAAAGATTTGCATGCTATTGCACTATATAACTAGCTTATTCGATATCATTGTTGAAGTTTGCAATGTATGTCTCTTAACTTGGGAATTAGAAGCTCTTAACTAGAGAAGAAGCTACTTATAATTTGGGAGTACATTTATATATCCTCAAACATGTCCTCTATTTTATGAAGGTAATATAAATTGAAATGATGTCTCAATATTTCAAATAGCTAGATAGCCATCGCCTCCATTTTCCTTAATTTATTGTGCTAAGTCTAATTGCAAATGGACTGTGAGGAATAGATGTATCGTAAAAGCCGTAGTGAGTGATGAATTTCAAAGGGTGTTCTAGAGTTCAAAAAATTGTAGAAAATGACATGGTGAAGAGGGTGTAAACTTCATATATTGTCCTTGCATTGATTGCATCAATCTCAGAGATTTAACAACTCAACTAAAATTGAGGACCACCGATTCGATCCGCTTCGTGAGGAATTACACATGTTGGATCCATTACGGAGATCGGTAGTACCTTCCTGTACAACAAAGGCATGGTGGAACTTGATGGTGAGTTTGAAGGATAGAGATGGCGAATGAGGGGGGTGAATGGTCGCAATCAAATTTTCCCAACTCAAAGTATTCCAAAAGATTAACAACAAGGATCACCCAAGAAGGATAAGGTTCTTGACTAGAAGAGATGGTAAAACCCTCTCGAGTAGGTGAAAGTACCGACTTAAAAATACCTCAAGAACAGACGCCCAACCCAGAACAAAAACAAAGCAACTTTTGATCGGCTGAACAAAACTCCAAGAAACTTAGTAGATGTGATCTTGGGACAATTAGAAACTTGATTCACAAATCGATTTTTAGCATTAATCTCAAAGTTTTGACCTTTTCACCCGAGGAGAAAGAGCACAACAAGAAAAGCAGAAAGAATAGGGAAATTGGTTCAAGGCTTACTCTTTGGATCTTGAAGAACGGTAAGATCTTGAATACTTACCCGCAGTCACAGCAAGCGAAAAACAACATAGCTTCGAAACACAAGATCAAAAACTCAAGAACGCAAAAGACGCAAGAATAAAAGCATGTAGAAGGAGGTGATTCAACTTATGAAAGTAAAATTATGTGAACTTAAATTGCGAAAGTAACTTGCATAAAGTAAATGACAAGAAGTAAAATGCAAGTATTGAAATCTTTTAGTGATAACTTGTATTTCTGGAAGGGAGGTTACATAGCCACACAAACAAAAGTGGGCAAAGCTCAACACAGCGCTCAAAACCTCTAAAACCCCTAAGGGATTCTTCTCACTCTGGAAGGCTACCCCTCCACCCCTATTTATACAACTCTTGGGCCACCTACCACCCTTAGATGCAACTCTCAACCTTAGAGACTCATTTAAGGGCTAGGAAGAGCCCACTCACACAGCCTGTAAGGGGAAACCCTAAACCTGTTAACATAGGGTTTTTCTTGCACGACTCTCAAAGCATACTACTAGATCTGCTATTTCTATCAATTAGACCGCATCCGACAGTCCTCATTGATCCGCTCAGATTTAGCTAGTATCCGCTCCTTTCCTTGCATTCTTGGCTTGCCCGAACTTTGTCTCCAATCACCATCCGACGATCCGCCGACCGCTCGAACTCCGACGACTCGCCTAGTCTCGATCAACTTCGCCTCACCATGACCCAAAGACCATCGCCCTACAACCATCAAAGACAAGGAAACCTCTCACATAGCAATGCCCACATATATATTTGCCGATTCTCACAAAATTGTCGACACAACTTAATCATAACCAATCGGCAAACCCATATACTCCAACCTACTCTTGTTAAACTACTTGGCTAACCACCTAGCTAACCACTCCGGCTAACCACCAAACACCCTAAGGACGATCGCAATACCCAAACATTTTTGATGATAACTCTTGCCCGCAGCAGAGTACACAACCAAAAAGGAAACTAATCAAGAAGCTAAAACACATAGCAAGGATCGAAGCGCCGACACTTGGCTTTCACCAATGGAAGAAAATCACCAAAAAGCTAGACGACTTATCAAAGACAGAACCACTTGGAACACAAGATTTAGCAAAGGAACCACCAAAAGCTAAAGGAACTCAAAGAAGGTCGGCAAAGATTCTAAGACTTAGCACTCAGCCAAGGAAGAAAACCAGTCGAGAAGCTAGTAGTACTCAGCAAGGAAACACGACTTGGTTGGAAATCTATCAAAATTCTCCAAGTCACAAATTCAATTCGGATCAATCTTTAATCTAGTCAATTACTCATCACACAAAGGTATAGACCTCCCCATGGTCTTTCAGAGTTGCAATGTGATATGTTTAAGAAGGATAATTTAGAGCAAATGTTATGGGATGTGGAGGGAAATTACACAGAAAGAGAGTTTAAAAAGTTTAAAAGTTTAATGGATGACGGTACCGAACCGTTGTTCTCGTGTTGCAAAGCGGAATACACCAAGCCGGGTTCGGTCCTTGCATTGTTCGAAATAAGGCAAAACATCGCTGGATGATACAAATTTCAATACACATATAGTTCATCTATCGAATCTGCTGGAGGGAAACGAGTTGTTAGCAAGCATTTATGAAGCGAAGAAGCTACTATGTTCCATGGGAATGAAAATAGAAAGGATACATGCATGTCTCAATGATTGCATCTTGTACCGTGAAACGATTAGAGCTGCATGTTTGTCCGGCTTGCAGTATACCTGGTACAAACAAAAAGAGAAGCGAATGACAAGAAGCGAAGAGCCGGACCGACGACATTGAAGGTGCACGAGCCAAGGTATTGTGGTACTTGCCCATCATTCCCCGCTTGGGAGCGTTGTTTGCAAATCCTAGAGAAGCAAAATTGTTGCGCTGGCATTATGAGTCTCAAAAGGAAGATGGCAAGTCGAGACATCCTATTGGTTCGCTCAATGGAGAAACATCCATTGGAAATATGAGGAGTTTGGTGCTAAATTGAGGAACATAAGATTTAGCTTGATTATGGATAGAATGAATCTGCTTGGTAACATGAGCAATCGCCACAAAGACTCGCCGCTTTTCTTGTGTATCTACAATCTTTTCTTTGGTCAGCATGAAGCGGAAGTATATCATGATGTCGCTATAATATCGGGACCCAAACAGTAGGAAATAATATTGATGTATACCTTGCTCCACCGACGAGGACTTGGTAAAATCAGAGAACGAGGGTGTCATGGTGTGATGCATAAAAGAGAGCTTGTCACCCAACAAAGGTGATATTTTGCACCATAAATAATTTTTCGCTCTTGGTAATTTGGCGGCTATAGTACGAAAGAAGTCAAAGCGCTTCCTATTTGTGAAGAGGACACCGACACTTGCTATCGCCAATTCTAAGAAAACTGTGTATATGGGTCACCATAGGTTTCTACCTCACACTCATCGATACCGTAAGATAGATGACAAATTTGATGGGAAGATGGAAGTTTGTTCGGCCCCGCAGCCTATGACTAGTAGGCAAGTATATTCACGCATTGAGGATATCAACATTCAATATGGAAAGAGTCGTAAATCTGTTCATCCCAGAACCATGTAGAAGAAGAGGTCAATATTTTGGAAACTACCATACTAGAAGGAGTTAGATGTACGACACTGTATTGATGTCATGCACGTTGAGAAGAATGTCTGTGACAATTTGTTTGGCATCTACTGAACATACCTGAGAAGACCAAAGATGGTGTGAATACTCGCCGCGACATGGTTTACATGGGAATCAGGCCCAAGCTTGTAGTGATAGAGGAGGATGGAAAAGGTCCGTACATCCCCGCTACATGCTACACCCTGTCCAAGAAGGAGAAAGAAGACCTGTGCAAGTGTCTCCAAGGTATTAAAGTTCCATCGGGTTACTCTGCAAATATTAAGAAGCTCATATCTATAGATGATTTGAAGTTGGTTGGGATGAAGTCCCATGACCGCCATGTCGTGACTAACCCAAATGCTCCTTGTTGCAATTAGAAATATTCTATCGAGAATGTCGATTTGTAATCATGAAGCTATTGTATTTCTTCAATGCGATCTCTCATAAGGTTATGAACCCCGATGTGCCGGAAAACTTATGGAGTGAGGTGGTGCGCATCATCACCTTGAGATGCATTACCCTATCCTTCTTCGACGTGATGGTCCACTTTTTAGTACACCTTATAAGAGAGATTAAGATATGTGGACCTGCATTCCTACGTTACATGCATCCTTTCGAGAGGTATATGGATATATTAAAGTCATACGTGAGGAATTGGTCGAAACCCGAGGGTAGTATTGTTGAGGTTGTGGGACTGAAGAGGTTATTGAGTTATGTGTGGACTATCTCAAAAAAAGACAAGCAATCGGTGTTCTCAGATCTCGCCATGAGGGCAGACTTGCTGGCAAAGGAATCGTTGGGTTGAAACTAACGAGGGCATGGTTTGATATGTATTGCAAAGTGCATTTGATAGTCTTGCAGCATAGTGCAGAAGTTGCAGGGTACATTGAGCAACACAAATTGATATTACGAGAAAAGAATCTACATATAGATGAGCTTTCCATCACGCGAGAACACAACCATAGATTTATCGCATGGTTTAAACAAAAGGCGGAGGTCTCCGTTAGTGAGAATGTCAAATGGTTGGCTAACGGACCTAGATTTAATATACAGACATAGCAGAGGTACGATATTAATGGGTACACCTTTTACACTGAAAGTCAGGATGCCAAGAGTACTGTTCAAAATAGTGGTGTAAGTAGAGATACTTTGTCCGATGAATATCACTCGAAAGGAGGATCCTCAATCGCAATGAACTCGCATTACGGATGATTGAAGAAATTTGGGAGCTCGACACAGAATATACCAAGTTTCATTGTTCCAATGTAAGTGGGTGGAACTTCCATATGGAGTGAAGGTCGACAAAAGAGGTTTTACTCTTGTGGATCTCAATAGACTCGCCAACAAAGATGACATATTCATCCTTGCAAAGCAAGCAAATCAAATCTTCTACGTGCGTGATCCAGCTAATCCGAAGTTGCACGTCATCCTTTATGGCAAGCGATGGTTAAACAGATAGGACGGGCAACTGAATCTCCTCAACTTAGCCAACGATTAGATTATGATCGCATCTCTAGGAAGAAATCTAAAGGAGATGGTGGTAAAGCAGTTGTTGCTGGAGGCCAAAGTGGTGCTAAAGGGTAGGAGCCCCCTCTAAAGTGGCCATTCATTAACGGAGAAGCTTTAGTGGATCCAAATGAGTAGCTCAGACTAACCACATAGTTACGACGTCTACATCAATGGTACCAGCAATATGTCCAAGAGACAAAAAATGATGTTTTCCCCATCAATTACAAAGATATGGACTTTCACAATATGGATGGCGTTTCGGTAGAACACATGGAACTATATCGCTTGTACCAATGAGATGCCTTGGACGTGTCTATATTAAGAATGTGGACTCGTAAGTCTCTTATATAATTCATGTTCTATATTCATGTACTCTTAAACTTAGGATCTGACTTCTTTTTTTATGTAGAATGGACGCAATGACACTTAGAGTGGACAAAAATGAAAAGATAGGATTCCTCGACACGGGCCTTGTCAACTGCAAACTTATTCTAGATCTAAAAATGATAAATGATGTTGAGGAGTATGTACTCAAGGCGCTGCTAAAGCTACAAGATAAGACCTACATACTTATATCCTACAACTTTTAGTATGTGTTACCCTGCCTACTAGTCTCGTATATTTGATGCGCAACACTATGTGATGACTAATTGGCTTCTGCAGATTTAATCGATCGCCCTCGCCTTCATGTTAGACGAAAGCAACATCACTGTCTTGGACTCAATGAGGAAATCGACAAGCAAGTACAAAGAATTAATAGACTTGCTAGACAAGTAAACTCGGTCGTTGCATTATTGCTCCAAGAATATTTCATCCCATTGCACCTAATTAATTTTAATGACTACTCAAACCATGAACAGGTGTACTCAAAATACCGCAAGAAGAGCCAACGGTGTCGCCCATTCACGAAGAAGTTCGAATAAAACCGATTTTCCGTGGCTCGAGACAACCCTAAGGGAACAATTTATGTGGATACTACGCAATGACACATATCCACGCTGCTCATCATCGATAATACGGACTACAACGGTGAGCTGGTATATCGATCATTACATGTTGACCTATACTTTTCTTTTTATAAAGACGATGACACTAATTAATGCTTCAATTTCTCCCATGAGAGCGATCAAGTCAAGGGCACCAGCAATTGCTTGACAACAAAATTGAAGCCCTTCGAGAGCAGACACTTGGGTTCATCATTCGAGAAATTATCAACCCGAAGGGTGAGTTTCACGAGCATATGTAGCTTAAGTGACATGTCAACGATTGTGAATGAACAATGTAATACTTAAATATTATGATGCTTCAAAAGTGAATGAACAATGTAATAATTAAATATTATGATGCTTCAATGTATTTGAATTACACTTTAGTGATGCTTCAGTACTATTGTGCACAACGTATACCGTACAGAATACATCTATTGTACAATATATATATGCTACAACATATATTGCAATAAATATATATGTAAAAAGGTTTTAAAACCCCATCACGCCAGCTTTTGAATATAAAATAGGATGAGAGTTATCAACTGCAGTTAACAAGGAGAAAGGGTAGTGATACTATTTATCACCGCTGGATATTAATAAAAATGAGGCAAGTGATAGTTACTTATCACCGCTCATTATAAAAGATGACCAGAAGTGATAATTATTGTCACTGCTGGATATTATTGAACATGCTGCAGTGATAGTTACTTATCACTGCCGGTTATGATTGATAACCGGCAGCAGTTGAAAAGTCTGAATCGGTAGTGATAGTGATTATCACTGTCGGTTTACATCCGACAGTGATAGTCCTCGACTATCACTGCTACTTAGGTAGTGTCAGGTCCATATCCGACAATGATGTCGATGTGGACTCTGCAGTAAACACGTGTTCGGTAGCAGTGCAAGAGTAGATCAGTCGATCATAGCATGAATCGGATGTTCGATGTGACAATTATCTGAGCTGATAGAGTCTTTTGATAGCATCTAGGCATGCTGTGAGAAATTTTCACTGCTCTGACCTGTAAACTTTTTTAAAATTAGCTTTTGTTAGATTTTTTTTACCGTTCTAACCTGCACACGTCTTGCAATAGACTGGGGATGCTGCAATGCTCTAATCCACCACGTGACGGAGAAAACAAATAAAAAAAAGCGAAAAAAACCTGCGGTATGCAGTATACAGTTGTTGCTAAATAATTGCACCAGAGACCAGGGTAGATCAGTCGATCAGCGTGTCCATCAAAAGCTGTGCAACGGGCCTGTTTACCCAGGACAGCACCACGTGAACCTCCTGCTAGCCTGGATTTTTCGATCGATTCCATTGACAATATGCTAGCTCTGCTCCCTCTCTTCTGTTTTCAAGGACGCTTATGTGGCTCATTTCACATCAGGTTATACACTGCGGGAGACCTTTTTTTACCGTACTTTCAAAGTAACAAAATTTATATTGGTGCAGTACCAAAAACTGGTGATGATTAATTTGACAATAATATTTGTTAAGATCAAAGTACTCCATTTGATTAGTTATTTTTATAACACAAAATGCAGTGCATGTGTGCATGACGCACGTAACTTGTAGGTCGGTAAGAAGCCGCATAAGAGGTGCATAGTCCGAGAGTAGCACATGAGTGATATGAGTGTAATGAGATGGGACGTGAAAAGGTCTATAAAGACAGACGACACAATGTAGAAGCCAACAGACTGTGAGGGCGAGCGAGTCATGTGAGAGCAGTGAGCAGACTGTGCAGATAGGTGGACCGTGTGTGTGCATATGTGAGTATTGGACTGTATGTATGTTTATATTGAAATGGACCGTGTATTTGGGCCGGTGTACATGCATGTATGGATGTGATTAGTGCATAGGTAATTAGGGTTAAGAGACATGCGGTAGGAGTACCCAACACATTGATCTCGATTTGCACATACCGAAGATGACGAGCGCACCGCTCTTTGTAGCCATGCGACCATCTTAATCTTCAACTTGGTCCACCAAAAAGAACACATATACTTCAACCCCAACACGGCTTGGTGAATTTTATCTACATCTGAAATGGATACGCTTAATGGCGGAGCTAGGATTTTAGAGGGTGTTTGGAACAGCTCTAGCTCCATCAAAATCTGTAGAGTTGATGGAGCAGAGTATTTCTAGCTCTAGAAATTTATGGAGCTCAAGTCGTGGGTACATTAAAAGTGTTTAGGTAGATCATCTTGTTTATATTTTAGACTAAAAATATAAACTTAATTCACTTTATTTTAGCCGATAAGTTTCAGATCCGAGTTGGAGTTGGGATCTCAAGCTCTTCCAAACAGGCCTTATTTAGCCACGGCCAAAAATTTAGCGTCTATTACTAATGTTAAAGACTATGTTGAGCCTAAGGTGTAAAAAAGTATAGCACGATTGCACAATTAAAAATAAATTTGAACTCTATAATTAACATTTCAACAAAATAGATAAAATATGTCAAAACAATATAGCGTAGTGGAGCAGTAGAAAAGTTAATACCTAATTAACGAATGTTTGGTGTATCTGAGCCTATCATATCTTCATTAACAATAGTACAAGAATTTGAACTTGCAAAAGATGAAATTGCACAAAGCTCCCAAATCAGCATGTCTAGTAAATCTCATGATGGATATAAAAAAAATCAACAATATAACTCCTAAATGTCATCAATATTCAGGTTCTAATTAGAAATATCCAACAGATAATAACCACTACTGTCAAACTATATGGAAAATCTCCTAACATACATTAATGCTCAATGTCTTAACAAATTTAACCTTTGTGTGGAGTATGTAAAATAGGTACCATTCTTGGCTTACAAGCAACCACCTATATTGCCGCATATTGTCTCTGACATTCTATTCCCAACCAAGCACTTCTATCGCATATGGATTACTTAGCACCTTAGACTGTTGGAAATACAAACCATGTCTGAACCCATCCTTCCCCAATTAATTGGGCAACTTTTAGCAAAACAAGAGGTAGCACTGAAATGTTCAATTGTCCACATTGATGAGAGATACTTATTTTTATTTATGATACAACAACAAGAGGCGCGGAGTCGTCGGGTCACCTGGTCACGAAGGCGCGGAGCCATCAGGACACTGGGGCGGGATCAACGAAGGCATGGTGCGCTAATGCGCTGGATCACTGGGCGGCGACAGATGGCCAAGCAAACGGGATTCGATTCGATGACGGATGAGCTTTAGTGGATCTCGGGGCCGAGGTAGGAGTGGTGGTCGCGGGCGAGGTGGGGGTGGCAGGGCGGCGTGGCGATTAGTGGCGGACTCGCCTTGAGCGGAGCGGCGGCGGTGACCTCGCTTTATCTCGCTCGGGCGTGGGTGCGAACTAGCATGATGGCTAGGGCGCACACTCGAGCAGGCCGAGCTCCTCTAGTGGCCGAGACTAGGCCCATGGGTCGGGATGCTAGGTCCACAATACTAGCCCTGCCTAGATCGATGTGAACAGATTTACACGCTATTTGGGCTAGGCCTCGTGCTCAAGCCTCAAGGGCTCAAGGTCCAGCTCCATGCCCGGATACGCTGGATCAAATTAATTGTCTTACGTGCACAAGGCATTACCGTGGTCACCTCGATCATGAAAAGGATATGCATTGTGGAATTACTATAAATATGCAATCACTACTATAGAATTGGCCTTTGATACCGGTCCATCAGTGCCGGTTGGGCACGAATTGGGACTAACAGTTACAACAGTCCCGGTTCAACAGCTACTAGGCTGCAGGGGCAACTCAGTACGGTTCGAGGCACCAGTACTGGTTCGTGTCATAAACCGGTACTAAAAAGCCCTAGAAGGCCAGCTAGCATGGGGCTCATTAGTACCGGTTGGAGGCACCAACCGGTTCTGATGTTAGAGCATCACAACCGGTTGGTGCCTCCAACCGATACTAAGTCCCAATTTAAACTTCTTTCTCCCCCCACACTATGCCCGACCAAGAACAATGCAGCGTGCGACAAGAATAGTGGGGCTTCTGCCAACAGCTTCAAGGGAATATCACTACAGGAAACAAGAATAGTGTCCTCGGCCGAAACATTTTTATCGTCGGTAAAAAGGCCGACGACATTAGTATACCTATGTCGACGGTTTTAACGCAACTGCATATATATATACACCAAAAGTTCGTCTCGGCGGTTACACCAAACCCGCCGATATAGACCACAAGTCAGGTCCTCGGTCTCATTAAACCCGCCGACACAAGCACTCCACCTCAAACAGGAGGATTGGCGCGAGATGAAAATTGAATTTCAGATCCCGCAACACAAGTCGTGTCTCGGCCGATTAAACCCGCCGACATGCACAAGCCGTGTCTCGGCCTCATTAAACCCGCCGTGTGCACTCCACCTCAAACAGGAGGATCGGCGCGAGATGAAAATTGAATTTCAGATCCCGCCAACACAAGCCGTGTCTCGCCAATTAAACCCGCCGACACAGAACTCCGCCAAACAGGATTATCAGCCACGATGAAAATTGAATTTAAGATTCTCGCAACACAATTTGTGTCTCGGCCTTATTAAACCCGACTTATTATTGTGCACTCAAAGCTACCAAAGGGCACGAAGACTTTTTGTCGCTCGAGAGAAAAAATTATTTATAAAAATAAGTCTATGTCCACTAAGATAACTCAAGGATTTACCTTATTACGATTAAATTTTGTCGACGGTTTTATTTTAGTCATCGATAATAGTAATTCCAGATTAATTCAAAAATCTATTTGAAAGTGTTTTTGTTGTTTTTAAAATTAAGAAAAATTAAATAGAGCTTTTAGAATAGTTGTTAGCAACATACATCTATATGACATGTAATTTTTTATTATTTAATTAATTGGTATGTTACTATTACTGCAGTGTGTGTCTCAGACGTTACCTCAAAGTATTTTGAGTATAACCTTGTGACGATCCAACGCACTAAATTGAAAGAGCGAGGTATGACTTGGAATAGGTCAGGCATGTTGTAAAACCTTTAAGTGAACGAGAAATGTCTCTGCTCAATTCGGTCAGAGGGCTACAAAAGTATCAAGAAGAACGCACGATGGTGACGACTCGTTAGTACTCTCCTTGAGTTTTCGTAAGAATTTATCGCGCCGATGAAATGCCGCAAAAGAAGAACGAGTAATCACCAGAATAGATTGTGCATGTTCTAGGAATCTTAAATTGGCCTTAAAAATGTCTTGTTGAATGTTTTGCGGTATTAATATCTTGTGAATGGGACCCGTTGTCGCCGGTTCTTCGTTAACCGGACACTACATTGTCTATTGCATGCGGTAATACGAGGGACCCGTGTGTATGTTTCAAGTGCTTAAGGGTGATTTGAACTAATTTTCTTTCGCTAAAATTTACCGATCAGCCTTTTATCGTGATAATAACACTGTCATAATTTTTAAAAATTACTCAAGATTGATTATCATCTGAAATTTTTGTGAAAATATTAATGATATGTTAGGACCATCCACAAAGATTTTAAAAAAAGTATAACATCATTTTAACTATTTTTTACTTGGATGAATTTTACTGAGATTTCGGCAATTTCACTCAAAATTTCAAAAATTTCATTTAAAAAATTCTGGATTTTAAATTTGCTTTAGAATTTTGATCGAATTTCATCCTAAATTTGAGATTTCATCGAAATTTTAAATTTCACCTATTTTTAAAATGTGAACCGAAAACAAAATTTTAAATTCCCTGTCGGATCTGTGGTTCGTGTTTCGCGGCTTAAGTGTGCCGACGACACGATGTGGACCCGTGT